>OZ010598.1:20513328-20615828 GCA_963932145.1 Acanthosepion lycidas
TACAATAAGATTACTTGATATTGTTTCATTGTAATTATTTTTATTGGGCTTCTGAGTAACAATATATTGAAAGAAAAATTATCTGGAAAGAAAAAGAGTCAGGAATAAGTCAAGATTTGTTTATATACTAAAGAAGTTACTTCATTAGACGACTGGATCAACAAACAACCGAAAAATGTGCCATTTCATGTGTGAAAACCTAATATTAAAAAATGACTTTTTGAATTATTATTATATTCATTATTCTGATTATATACTGAATAGATTACAGAAGTTTGGGCATTCATCTATTTCTAATATAATTTTAGCATTTTTTTTTTCACTCTGTATGCAAAAGAGTAAATGAAAGTTTGGATACATGAGGAGGTGCTGAAAAGTTCTTGACTGACCAAGAAGAGTTTCAAAAACAGAATTTTGATTTTTAATTATTTGGTCAGATTTTAGGAAGTAGGATGCTAAAGATATGATAGACTAAGTATGTGAGCAATGATGAGATCTTGGAGAGGTTGTAAACAAGGAGGATTATACTTAATATCATGAAGAGGAAAATGAAGTTTCTGGGACACATAATGAGAAAGGAGGGCCTGGAGAAACTGATACTCATAGGTCGAATAATGGGAAAGAGAGACAAATGAAAATAATGCATGACATACCTGGCGGACTTAAGGAAGTAGATGACAGAACGTGGTCTGGGGGAGGAAGCAGAGGGAAGGAACTTGTTGAGAGCTGCAAGGGATAGAGGGAGGTGGAGAGCCATAATTGCATATGTCCTTAAAGGACATGGCACATAAAAAGAAAAAGAAATAAAGTATAATGTTCTTTTTATTTCTATTTTCCTTAAAACTTCCTCAATGCTCACATGTTTGGTCCATGGAATTCTCAGCATCCTTTTGTAGAATTACATTTCTGTTGCTTCAAGTCTTTGTCTGTGATGAGATTGTCCAGCATTCACTGCTATATAGCAGTTCAGCCACCTTTAAAAAGTTTTAAATGTAACATAAATAACTATTACATTTTTTTTATGAAGACTTCTTCTATGTGGCAATCTTCACAACATTGGTGATCATGGCTCTACACAATTTCTTGTCTTTTGTAGCTCTTAATATTTTTTTTCTTTTTGTTATCTCTCAAACCCTGTTAATCCATTTACTCAAGTTGGCTAGATAGGTTATGTGCTGTTTTCCTCTGTCCCTCTTGCCTACAATCTGTCCTGTGAATATAACATTTTCCAAGCCCTTCTTCCTCAATATGTGTCCTAGATATTTCAAATAACTCTTTCTGATTTTAAGTATAAGGGCCCTTTTTGTTTCCATTTTCTTTAGAACTTTGAATTGCTCAAATTTTTAGTTCATAGTATTCTCAGCATTCTCCTGCAGATTCACATTTCTGTTGCTTCTAGTCTTCTTCATCATCTTTGGGGAGATTGTCCAGCATTGACTGTCATATATGATGTTACCTAACAGTCCATTACTCTTTTCCTTTGTTCCTAAAAAAAATTTACTGTTTCTTAATACTTTGCAAAGCTGTAAGGTATATTTTCCAGATACAGTAAATATGTTATAGTTTTCCAGGGTAGGTTGAAATTAAATCTATTACAAGATTTCAATCGCCATTGAAAGTAAAACTTTTACAAACAATAAAGCACTGAAAACATAGATAATTCTGCAGCAGCTTTGCCTGGCCAAGAGCTGCCAATTTTGTCAGTTTCTATAAACATCTCCATTAAGTTTGGTTGGCTAACACTAATGCCTTGTCATGTCATTTGGGGGAAAAAAAAAGAAATGATGTTAAGAGGAAAAAGAAATTGGACATTAAAATGCTCACCAAGCAATCAAAGCTCAAATGGTTTTACAAATTGCAAAGAGTTCTAACATAACCCAATTACAGTGTTGAAGTGAATTTATTCAGACGATGCACTCACTAAATACACATCATACATAAAGAATTTAGTTCTCTAAAGACATTGTGAATTTTACAAGCATTATTTTGGAGGCACGGTGGAGTAATGGATAGTGGATCGGTTTGAGAAATTGGAGAAGTGAGTTCAAATTCAAGTCAAGTTTGTTACATTCACTTATGTACAAATACTCTTGGGAAAGGTAAGAATCCATCTCTTCCCAGTTCCAGCTATGGGTAAATAGCAGGATAGACCGGGTCCTATAGCATTGGGTGGCAACCAGTCTAGGAGAAGGACAACTCTGAATTCAAACTCTGAATTAACTACAACTTAAACAGCCTCATCAACCAGCAACTGGCCAAACAGCTTTACTTCTGAAGACATGATCAATCAAGGATGGTTTCCTCAAACAATAGTAAGAAGGTCTTGGATTTGGATTATGAACATTTAAAAGAAAAAGATTTGGGGTTAATCCATAAACAGTTCAGCTAACCATATTAAACTGATAAAATATGAATACACATATTATATAAACACTGCACTAAATTCTTACTACTGCATAAGGAGTTTGAACCTCCCTGTACTCCATTTTTATGGCTTTGTGTCATATATGGAGCTAAGCTGTTAGTAAATGCTTATTGGTTGTGTTACAGTGAGATTATAGTTAATAAGTTAGTCTCTCAGATCATTCACATGTGGCCTTATGCTAGACTAACTTTAAAAACCTATGAAAAAGGGAAAAATAAACTAACTTGGTGTCGGGGAAGAATGTACAAAGTAGTCTAACAAGTATTCTATTGAATTATTTGATCCTCACAAAATATCTTATACTTGTAGCCTTGTGCTAAACTCAGTTTAGTAAATACCTATACATGACCACCACACCCATAAATATGGCTCAGGTATAAAGACAACCTAAAGAGTAACCTATCAATGTGCCTCATACGAACTTGAGTGAGTTGCCCTTAAAAGAAATAACTGGAGATATTTGTGCCAGATTGGCTCCTGAAATTTTGAAATCACTCATATTGACTAGGTAAGAGACAAAAGATCCTTGCTGTTGCACAATATGTGGATGTGTATACAGCTCACAAGTGGGACTGAAATGTCACATACAACACAATCATAAAAACTGTATAAAGGTTGTTGGATCCAGCTTAGAGTTCTGAACATGTTCCAAAGTTTCATATTTGTCTTTAACTCTGACAGCCTATGTTTGTTTGCAAATGGAATTGCTACAAAATGTTTTTTAGTACAGTTTAGATATTGTCTTAGGTTTCTTTAAGATATACACAATAGAACAAGAACAATCTACACAAAGTTGGCTGGAAAGCCAGAAGTCAGTTCCATAGGTGAGATGAGTTAGAAAATAAAATGTTAGCAAAGAATTTACAGTTACATCTAGCTGATTCAACTGTAAAGTGATGAGACCTTTCTGCCAATCTAGTACTGCACTTAAGTTCATAGGTACCATAGAGAAGAGTTCATCAGAACAATTACCATGAAAGTATTTATAGAAAAGGCACAGGAAAATTACATTATGATGGTGGAAAAGTGACAAAGCCGAGATGCCAGATCAGGACCAAATAACATTGTAGATTATTCTTTGGATATTATCAAGGATCTTTAAATAAGAAGATAGTGATGAAGAAGGAAAAAGAAGATAGTGATGAAGAAGGAAAAAGAAGATAGTGATGAAGAAGGAAAAAGAAGATAGTGATGAAGAAGGAAAAAGAAGATAGTGATGAAGAAGGAAAAAGAAGATAGTGATGAAGAAGGAAAAAGAAGATAGTGATGAAGAAGGAAAAAGAAGATAGTGATGAAGAAGGAAAAAGAAGATAGTGATGAAGAAGGAAAAAGAAGATAGTGGCAAAGAAGGAAAAAGAAGATAGTGGCAAAGAAGGAAAAAGAAGATAGTGGCAAAGAAGGAAAAAGAAGATAGTGGCAAAGAAGGAAAAAGACGATAGTGGCAAAGAAGGAAAAAGAAGATAGTGGCAAAGAAGGAAAAAGAAGATAGTGGCAAAGAAGGAAAAAGAAGAGGAAAAAAGAAGAGGAAAAAAGAAGAGGAAAAAAGAAGAGGAAAAAAGAAGAGGAAAAAAGAAGAGGAAAAAAGAAAAAGAACAAAATGAATGACAAAGGAAAAAAAAAGACAAAGAGAAGAAGAAAAAGGAACAAAGAAAATCAAGAAAAAAGACTGAAAGAAATGTTGGTACATGTCTTCAGAATAAGAGGTAAAATCTTTTTAAAAGTACCAGGACTTCACTAGATATTGATTTTTTTTAATCATTTCACCTCAAGCAAGACAATAAAGTGACTTCAATGCAACTGGTTACTGAGTGTTCCAGAATATGAGAAAAACTATAAAGGAAAGAGAAAAATAAAAGAACAAGATTTAAGAAAACAGATCAATTACATTTAAATATTTGAAAATCAAAGTTGGATTGAAAGCAAGAAGCTGGAAAAAAGTTCTAGAAGTGTGAAAGAAGAAACTGTTAGCATTGAACTTACGGTTACATCTTGCCATTCAACTATAAAAAGATGAGACTTTGCAGCCAATTTAGAAATATGCTTAAATTCATAAAATCTAGGTACCATAGAGGAAAGTTCATCTGAACAGTTACCATTAATTGTTGATTATAAATGTAAGAATTAGGAGTGTTACAGGTATATCTTCTTTTGATAAGTTATAAGCTCCTGTTACATTTGACCTGCTAACAATTTTTGCTGAACTGATATAAATCCAAAGGAATAATAAGACATAAAATTTGAACAAAGAAATATTAAATATATTGTCAGGACATTTTACAAAAAAAGTGAAATGAAACGTGAAAAGTTCAAAGCAACTTTACACGTCTGTAGTTGATGACTTACATTTTGCAGGAGTGAAAAGAATACGTCTTTTCACTATGAAAAATCATTGGGAAAGAGATTGAGTCTTTCAAATTTTGTACTGCCTGCAAATTGTCAAGGGGCGATAATTCCAAATCTCACTGCAGTGAGATTTTATTTACCCGGGTTGATAATCCAACAGGAGTATAATTACCAGAAAATAGGAAATGGTCTTGAAATTGTTCTTCAGAGAATTGGAATGTGGAAAAGTTTCAAAAGAAATTTAAGCTACACAAAATATTTTCTCAAATGGTAGAATAATCCCTCTTATAAAATGTCTATATTACAAAACAGTTCCTTAAAAATTTATTTTCCTAATACTGGTAAAACTGTAGAGTAAATACATTAACCAAAGCAAAATGTAATTATAAATTCTTCCTTGTTATTAATTAAAAAGTTAAAATATACTTTGTGTATTGCATACTACAGCAACTAAGTTTACATTTAAATATAGTTTTACCCAGTTATGTTCCTAATTTGTAATTCTGTTCCAATCATTACAAAGATATGACATCTTTTAAATCTATAGATACTTCCTTCTTCTATGTGCCATACTCATTCAGAGTATGGGCTGATGTAATGAATATGCATACACCTGGGTTCCCCCTCATAGTAATATGATTGGCTGGTGTCAGCCATAAATACAGACTGATGTGGAGATACAGGGCTACGCCTATTGCCTACCACTATGACGAGGACCAGTCCATTACAGTTACCTGCTAGATTGTCCTACTCGGTTACAGTAGTCCAAAACCACTTTGCTACTTTGAACAAATACATCCCTTTTTGGGACATATCATGGGCAATCATAGCTCTCCACAACTTCCTGTCCATTGTAGCACTTAGTAAGATTTGTCTTACCTAACGATATCCTTCTTTAGGTGCAATGTGTGATGCATGCTTGGGCAATCATGTCTCTTTTAGATTCATGTTTGACTCAGCAGAGGAATTCTCACAGGAGACTGCTGTTACTTCCTGTGGTAGATTGGTTGCTGTAGAAGTCAAGTGACTTACCTGCCAACATGGCTGCCTCCTTCTATTTCCTTATAAAAGGCAAGCCAGCTGATTTTACCTTATTTTATAGGAGAGCACCTAATACACCAGTTGGGTTGGTCCATTTTGCTAGAATGGACCTTCCCAATGCATTTGCATGAGGGGTCTTTATTCAGCTATATATTTCTCCATAAATGACTCAAGTCAGTTTTGGCTTTGGCTACATTTGCCTACTTGTGTGCTAAACCTCTGGCAAACTAGCTAATATTCAACATGGCGCTGCGAACAGGATACGAAGACTGGCAAGAGCTACTTATCAAAATTGGCATTCCTACCGACTCTGCCAAAACCTATGCTGAATCGTTTGTGAAAGAGAATATTACTAAGGATAGCCTCTCTATCATAGACCGGGAAATCCTTAAAGAACTAGGTGTCACAACCATGGGACATGCCCTAGCTATCCTTAAGCTATCAAAGGAGCAACCTTTGACATCAGACAGCTATACGAAGGCCCCTGCAGCCAAACTCCCCCAGCTCCATTCAGAGATGACATCACAACAATTCCGAAAGTTCAGAATTGATTGGGAGGTATTTGTGCAAATGACAAACATGCCCCCTACACAGACCAACATCCATTTATACAACTGTGCTGATGAGACTGTGCAAACGTCGATCATCAACACAATACACCCTATTACGGAAAACCATAGACAATGGTTTTCCAAACAGTCGTCAAGCAACACCACCTACAATCCGGGAATACTGGGAAGTTCGTAACCGCCTAAGCAATGAAAATGGTCTAATACTACTTGACAGGAGAGTAGTGATACCAACCTCCCAGCGCAAGAACATATTAAAATGCCTACATTCAGCTCATCAAGGAGTAGTTGGCATGAAAGCGCGTGCCAATGACTCAGTTTACTGGCCTGGAATGAATGCCTCAATTCGCAATTACAGGTATAATTGCATTACATGTTCAAGGAATGCCCCAAGTCTACCACATGAACCAATCCAAATGACACCTACACCTGAATGGCCATTTCAACAGATTGTAATGGATTTGTTCTATGTTAAATCCTTCACATATCTTGCTTGTGCAGACAGGCTCACTGGATGGCTCATTCTGTACCGCATCAAGCCAGGGCAAGCGGTTGCTTCCAGGTTGATTTCCATCTGCAGAGAAATATTCCAAACATATGGTGCACCTGAGGAACTTAGTACAGATGGTGGACCGCCATTCTCAGCTTACTCATTCCAACAATTCCTAAAAACCTGGGCTGTTAAGCAAAGAATTTCATCAGTGGCCTATCCCCAGTCTAACGGACGTGCAGAATTGGCAGTCAAGACTGCAAAAAGACTCATAAAAGACTGCACAGGACACCAGGGTTCCTTGGACAATAACATGGCAGCACAAGCAATCTTGCAATATAGAAACACCCCTATCCAAGGCATTGGCTTATCACCAGCGCAACTCCTGCTTCATAGACGTCTTCGAGATTTTATCCCATCGCACCCACAGTTATATAAACCACACCCTGAATGGATAGCCGCAGCGAAAAAACGAGAACAGAGATTATCCAAACGCAATGCAGACCTCATCGAGAAGTACAACCGTACTGCACATGCACTATCCCCACTTTATAAAGGTGACACAGTCTCCATTCAAAACCCAAATAGCCGTCGATGGGACATAGCTGGGCGAATAGTAGAAACACTTCCCAACCGTCAATATAGAATTAGAGTTGCAGGATCAGGCAGAATAACCCTGCGGAACCGTAGGTTTCTAAGGAAACTTGAAGCACCCATAATCAAGACCCCCATACCAAGCGCCATGCCTGTGTCACCTGAGCCGACAATTACGGATACATGCAGACCACATCAATCTGCCAAAGACTTGGAAAATGGTGACATTACATTACAAAATAAACCAGCGTCCCAGGGCCCTACTCAATCACAGCCATCAAGAACGAGGATTCCCAGGGCGCTATCCCGACTACTCTCGTACAATCAGCCAGGCAATAGGGAATTAATTCCTCCCCAACGGCCAATATGCTTCCGCAATGGGGAGAGGAGGGAGATGTAGAAGTCAAGTGACTTACCTGCCAACATGGCTGCCTCCTTCTATTTCCTTATAAAAGGCAAGCCAGCTGATTTTACCTTATTTTATAGGAGAGCACCTAATACACCAGTTGGGTTGGTCCATTTTGCTAGAATGGACCTTCCCAATGCATTTGCATGAGGGGTCTTTATTCAGCTATATATTTCTCCATAAATGACTCAAGTCAGTTTTGGCTTTGGCTACATTTGCCTACTTGTGTGCTAAACCTCTGGCAAACTAGCTAATATTCAACAGTTGCCAACCAAAACTATAGGAACCACTCTTTAGCTATTTAACCGATAGCTATGGGGGAGAAGAGATGGATTCATACCTTTCCCAAAGGTATTTGCGCTTAAGTAAATATAAGAAACTCAACTGGAATTCAAACTGCTCTCTGATTTCTCATATTGAACTGCTATCAATCACACAACACATACATCCAAGCTTACAGCACCTCGTATTGCCAAGCAGCCACCCATCTAGATACTGACCAAGCTCAACATTGCCTTAACTTCAGTGATCGAAGAACCAGTGTTTCAACTTAATATGGCAGTAAGCTATCTAAAGATATACTTGTGCTTAATAGTGATTTACTAAGTGTAATGTAGATATGGCACAAGGCCAGAAGTATGGAACACAGGGAGGATTGAACTTACTATTCAGTTGTAAATGATCTAGCTAAAGGAGCTTGCTAACCATTACACCAGATATCTGATGGAGAGTAGTTAAACCTTTTGTTTATGAAATTTAAACATGATGTGGGCATATGACCATATCGTGTTGAAACACCAGTTCCTGTACGATCATCACAATGTCAAGCCTGGTCAGTACCTAGATGAGTGATCACTTGGGAATATCAGCATGATATAATGAATAATGGTTTAAAAGTTCCAATTCAAGTCAGGTTCATTATATTTACTTACGTGCTATATTCTTGGGAAGGTTATGAATTCACCTCTTCTCCCCAAATCAATGGGTTAATTAATTACTAAAACTTGTATCAGTAAACCATTATTATCACCAAAAAGTAAAATAAAACTGCATACAATATATTTAGATTTCAGCATTAAATAACCCATAGAAGTGTTGATATACTGCTAAACAAAAATGACCAATTAACACGATGTGACAACCACAAAGTAAAAAATTTTTTTTTAATTTTTAAAAAATCCATTTCATTTGTAATACTGGGACATAGTAACAAGAGGTTGGTGAAAAGCACTTGTCAGAATCATTTTCCCAATGAAATTATTTTGGAGAAAAACTTTTGGTGAGATTAAGAACTTTTCAGCACCCTCTCTTTCAACTTATGTCTCATAATAATTGTTACATTTAATGTATAAAATGTGTACGCAAATATAACAAATGTTATGGGACAGTAGTATTATAAATACAGTCATAATAATGAATACAAAATAATCCAAGAAATCTTGTGGCATCATATTTAAGAGATGATTGGATTTTTAATCTCATAATCTTCAACGAGGCATCTTACAGTAATACGAGATTTAGTACAAAGATTTATTAATCAAAATTGATTATCAAAATGCATTTTTGTCTTCATTCAATAAAGATTTTATATTACATTTGGCAAACTTGGATTTTGCTGTGAAGAAAACTTCTTTTGTAGACTTTTATAAGCCTATTATCAAAAAATAAAAGTATCCATTCTTTGCAGTATATCCACAATGAAAACATATAAGATAAATCCAAAACAAGAATCAAGAGAGAAAATTTTGTGAAAAAAAAGAAAAAGTTGGTTTATGGAGAGTAAAAACCATTAATTGAAAATAGTTTGATTGACAAGACTTTGAAATCAAGGATCCAATCCTGTTAGGAATTAAGATCTACAAGAATAATGGAAGATCTGATAGCATATAGGATCCACTTGGAAAAATAAAACATCAAAAACAAAAATATATTTACACCTGCCAGGTCTGACATGCAAAGTTGAAGTTTTCTGGTAGGCTTTCATTTTCTCTTGTAAATTAAATCACCAGCATTGGATTAGCAAAAGATGTATTCCAAAAGCTAAACAAAGTACTAAGAAACAGGAAAATTTCACCAGAAACAAAGAAAAGAGTGCTGAATTGATTTGTGATATCAATCCTCTTATATGGTAGTGAATGCTCAACAATGTCCTCAGAGACAAAGAGAGAACTGGAGGCAACAGAAATGTGGTTCTACAGAAGGATACTGAATAAGCAATGAGGAAGTCGAAAAGAAAATGGTAACAAACAGAACAGTTATACTCAGAATCAAAAGCAACAACTAAAATTACATATAATTTTTCATATAGTGAGGAAGGAGGGATTGAAAAACTTAACCCTCGTGGGGCATATTGAAGGCAAGAGAGAAAGGGGCAGGCAGTGAGCCATTTACCTGACAGATTTCTGTGAATGGAAGGTAGAATTGTGGTTGAGTGAAAAAAGAAAAAGGAAGCTGTAGAGAGCCACATCCTGAAAGGATATAACATTTAAATAAAAGAAGAGAAAAAATATAAACACACAAGAGTATTTCTATTCTGTTATCCTATTTGTTGGTGTCTTCATCTTTGTCATTATTATGTTTTAGTCATTGTGTTCTCTGGCCACCATCAGATACTTGGCGATCTGAGTAAACTTCAGGGAATTTTGAACTGAATTTTTTATTTCATCTACGGGGGTAGATTGGTTGCATTCTACTGATCATATCTAGGGATTATCTTATTGATTTCTTAATTCATACTGCTCAGTTATTGCCCGTCACATTTCCACCGAGTCCAAATCTGAATTCACAATTGAACTACCAATTATGTCACCAAATTCATGAAAAAATACTATTGTCCCATGGGACAATCCTAAGTGTAGAACAATGAAGGTATTTTATTTCTATAACTTTGAATTTAGAAGTTAAAATATCTTCATTGTTTGATTGCTCATGCCATTCATCAGAGGAAAATATACTTTTATTTTAGAAAACTGAAATCAAATTGTTGCTATTCTAGTGTAATAATAATAATCTGTCTATATTTCTGAGAATTGGTATTGTAACTATTTACATTGTTCAGACTGTTATCCTCATCTTTATTGCTATATCCACATTGTTTTGGCCATTGTATGTTCCAACCTTCTTCAGGTGATATACATTGGAATTTCAAACCAAACCTTTTTTTTTAGTCCATAGGAGTAGATTGTTCTCATTTCACGTGCTACAGACACATGTCCCAGTGGATAAAAGCATTGGTGGGTAATCCAAAAAGTGACTTGACCCAAAGAGATGTGTGTTCAATACTTTGCCACAGCAGAAGGAACAAAAACTTGGAAAGGGAATTAACTGATACTGCGATATCCCTAAAAGGTGTGTGGAATGAGAACAACAAATGAGCTAAAGAAAGGTTTTAGTTTGAAATTCCAAAATACATTGCCTGAAGAAGGTCAAAGCATACAATGACTGAAACATCATGAATATGGCAATAAAAATGAGGACAACTGTATCACTGATGTACATAGTGTAAATAATAATGTTTATGCTTTTTGCATTCAAGATATATTTTTTTGTAAATGAAGACATTTTAGCAGAAACAGATTTACATAAAAAAAAAAAAAAAGATAGGAAAATAGGTCCTTAAAAATGATACTTGAAGTTTTTTTTCTTTATTTCCCCCGCCACTTTTGCTTTTATTATGATTAAATAATTTCATGGAATTTTGTTTCAAAAAACAATATTTTTAAAAGGATGTTTTCTTGAGTTTCATTTACACTGAAAGTGCATAAGCATGGAAGAAATGTTCTATTTTTTAATTTGATTATCACAGCCAGACCAAAAAGAAATTTCAAGAAAAAAGAAGACATAAATAAATAAATAAGAGAGAGAGTGGGAAATTTAAGAAATCACTTCTCACTGAGATAGGAATTGTTGTGGTCCCTCCTAATGGTACTTTGATGGATCTCACAGCAAGCTACTCTCCCTGACTGTCAAATCTCACTCACAGAAACAGCACAACATATAACCACTGATATGTTGGTTGGTTGGGTGTTTTTGTTTAGCAGCATATCAACACCTCTATGCGTTATTTAATGCTGAAATCTGAATATTTTGCACACAATTATATTTATTTTTTTGAAGATAATAATGGTTTAGTGATACAAGTCTTACTAATTAACCTATAGCTGGGAGACAAGAAGTGGATTCATACCTTTCCCAAGGGTATTTGCATGTAAGTGAATATAACGAAACCAACTGGAATTGGAACTCAGCTTTCGAATGCCGTGATTCATTACACCACTTGCACATCCAAGCACCTGGTGTTCCAAAGTGGTCATCCATCTAGGTACTAACCAGGCTTGACGTTGGTTAACTTCAGTGATCATAAACCTAATATGTAAGCTTGGTCAAATGATTAGAGTCTTCACTTCCTGACCATGAGACATGGGTTTGATTCTTATCATTGTTGATTTATCAGAATGGTGACATGTTAGCCTGGGGAGGTGACCCCAGTGAGCTGTATCTTTGTAAAATGTCTGAAAACCATATCAGATATGGGTTAAGTAGTAAGACTTGTATCACTAAATCATTACTATCTCAAAGAAAAAAAAAAAAAATTCTTACAATCTAAAAATATTTTATGGCTTTAAATAACCTCCAATAAAAAAAAAACAACTACTTATTAGTTGCACAATCATGTTTTTTAGATTTATTTACATTATCTGGAAAAAATAAATGTATAGAAACGACCATGGCCACAAAGGAAGGAATCAGTTTATAAATTGATTATGATATAGAATTGAACCCCCACTTTATATCCACATTATAATTTCTTGTTTGTTTATCAAATTCAGATTAGGTATGAATACACCTCTTCTCTCCCTAGCTATGGGTTAATTAGTAAGACTTGTATCACTAAAACATTATTATCTAAAAAAAATTCTTACAGTCTAAAAATATTTTCTGGCTTTAAATAACCTGCAAAGGGTTGATAAGCCATAAAGAAACAAATCAATCAATCAAGCAAATATTGATTAGCTACACAATCAGTCTTTTAGATTTATTTATATTCTCTGGAATGTAAATTCATAGAAAATACAGTGGCCACAAAGTGAGAGATCAATTTCTATTTTGATTGTAACAGAATTTATCCCACATTTTATATCCACATTATAGTTTCTTGTTTATCAAATTCTGTTTAGTTATGAACCCACCTCTTCTTGCTCCAGCTATGGGTTAATTAGTAAAACTAAATGATTACTTTGCTACTTATGTAAATGTAAAAATAGACTTCTAAGTTCACAATATAAGTGACAGATGGTTATAAAAAGACACTGTTGATTATTTACAGCTAATTTGCTTAAATAATGCACTGGTTATTGTTTTCACCATGTAACAATAATTGTAAGTAAAATGATGCACTAAAATAAGTAACCAAGTAATCATTTTAAATTCTCTGAATATTAGTGCCTTTATTTTTCCCCCCACATGGTTCAAACATTACTCTGTTCCAACAAAAATTTTTTCTCAGGAAAGTCTCACGGTGGAATATTTTACCAACTGTTCATATATTTAATAGACATTTAAGAAAAATAAACAACCATGACATGTTTGTAAATGGTATTACTAAAAAACCAAAAAAAAAAACTCAAATAAGACATTTGCTTTTTCTTAAGGTTTTATCATAAAAAACTAAAGAAATTATTTTATACAAATAAGACTTAATAAAATCCTCCAAGGAATTTTATCTTAACTCTTAATCTAAATTTGAACAGTGATAAGTAAAATTTAGTTTTGAGCAGAAATAACTTTTAAATTGATCAGTTCTAGATTTTATTAAAAATCTCTGCAATATATTTAAAATTTAGCATTTTTGTATAAATTTAATTTTTTTAAATAATGAATTATATATCTTGAATAAGAACAAATTTGATTGCCTGATGATGCTCTGTTAATGACAAATGTAGATTTTGTTTAAAAAAATATAAGAAGGCATAACTTCAGAGAAATTTATACAAATAAGAATTTTACCACATCATGCATGTCAATTAAAAATTTTATTGAACACAGACTATGAAATTCTAGCTCTTTTAACTTTCTTCCTACTTTATGGAAAACCATCTTCTAAACTTTTGAATCCAAAAATGAAAACAGATCTAAATTGTAGTTTAATGAATATTAAGAGAAAACATTTAAATTTATTCTCTCATGAACTGAACCATTACTGAATAAAACATTTCTTAGATATCAATTTTCCATGTATACACAACAAGGTACATATTTAGTAATAGTAAATATATATGAAAATGCAAACTATGGTATGTATCTGTGCATGTATGTATATATATATATATATATATATATATATATATATGTATGTATATTCTGGGTATTTAGACAGTAAATGTGCTTTAAGGCAAATATAATGATTTACTAATACAAGTTGTACTAATTAACCCATAGTTGGGAGGATAAGTAGATTCATAGCTTCCTCGAGGATATTTGTGTGTAACTGAATATAATGAAGCAGACTACAATAGGAACCTAACACTCCAATTTCCAAGTCCGAGCTGTTATCCATTACACTACAGCACATCCAAAGCTTACAGCATCAGGTATTCCTAAGTGATCGCCCATCTAGATACTGACTAGGCTCAACATTACTTAACTTCAGTGATTATATGAGAACTGGCATTTCAATGTGATAATTATATATATATATATATATATATATATATATATATAGATGATATGATGTATTTGGGCAGCCAGTTTGCAGTTATGCATGTTTTATGAAAAAACAATGTTGATTTCTTTTTATTTACAATATTTCTGGAAATTTTTTTTTAGTTTGATGAAGTCCTGAAGGTCACACAGAAACATTTCCCACTTCATCATATAAATAAAATATAATTTATATATATATATATATATGAAACTATATATATATATATATATATATGAAACTATATATATATACATATATATATATATATATATGAAACTATATATATATACATATATATATATATATATATATACATATATATGAAACTATATATATATATATATATATATATATGAAACTATATATATATATACATATATATATATATATATATGAAACTATATATATATATATACATATATATATATATATATGAAACTATATATATATACATATATATATATATATATATATGAAACTATATATATATATATACATATATATATATATATATATGAAACTATATATATATACATATATATATATATATATATGAAACTATATATATATACATATATATATATATATATATATACATATATATGAAACTATATATATATACATATATATATATATATATATATACATATATATGAAACTATATATATATATATATATATATATATATATATATATATATATGAAACTATATATATATATACATATATATATATATGAAACTATATATATATACATATATATATATATATATATATATATATACATATATATGAAACTATATATATATATATATATATATATATATATATATATATATATATGAAACTATATATATATATATATATATATATATATATATATATATGAAACTATATATATATATATATATATATATATATATATTTATATATATATAAAATATAATATATATATATGTAAAACAATATATGGCAAATGCTGCTGGTGGAGCCAGGGGTGGCTGTCCCGCCATAGCCACTGAAACCGTGATATCACCCCTGGTTGTCAGCTGATGAAGACAGGGTATCGCACGTGCTAACACACGTATGTTAAAAATAAATATATATATATATATATATATCTCCACAGACAGACTTTTTCGCTGTATCACAGCTTATCAGTGTGGTTAGACATCCGGTTGCCTCTAGTTAGTATTGAAACCCAACTGAAGTGGCATCAGTTGGGGATTCTACCACTAAGCCATTGGTGCACGGCAGGGATGAAGGTGAATTTAAGTGTATTTATTTTTACATAAACACATAGTGACTGAGAGAACTCAATTTGATTTACCGAAGAGTCTTGCATTATTAGCTATAATAGTTATTGTTTACAATATATATATATATATATATATATATATATATATATATGAACTACTTTTCTAATACAAATAACCAAACAATTTCAATTAAGTTTACATTGTACCATAATGTATTTCAGAGAACAAATTCAAATTAGTTTATGGTGTAAATTTATGTCTTTTAAGAAAAATATTTTTGAAAATAAATCCAGTTTTACGATCAAGTCTCCCAAGACGTCAATGTAATTTTCACAAAAATCAAAGTAGAGACAAGGTAAGTAAACATTTAGCTTTATTTATTACTAGTTTAAAAGCTACACTTCATGTGGACTTTTAAACTAGCAGAGGGCTAATTGGTCTAAAACTAGAGGGACGTCTCATCCAGCTTAGAAAACAGCAATGATAATTTTGAAGAAAATAACTTTGAATTCCTCAATTCATTCCATGGAACTTCAAGAATTCACTTTAACTTTGATTCAGGCTATAAGTCAAATTCTGGCCAAAACTCCTGAAATTCCAATTCAAGCCGAAAATTGAGATCTTCAAATCACAAACTCTGTGGAACTTCAATTGAGTTGAGTTCGTCAAATCGCAAACTCTGTGGAACTTCAAACCCTCACATCATAAAACTTCTCATTTTAACTCTGATTCCTTAATAGAAATAAAATTGATTTCCTCCATTCACAAAGTTTTGGAGATATTTTAAACTGAATTTAAAACAAAAATTTTTAAATTCACAAAGTTTATATGTTACTTAAGCTCATTATAAATTAAAAGCTTTTAAAATCACTTTTTTCCCAGTTATTATAAAGTTGAATTTTTACCTGTTCCCTCTTCATCTAGACACAAATCCCAATGCTGGATGTTCAAGCACCAGATGAAGGGTAGATTTTCAATCCAGGGCTCATCCTGGTTCCCAAAAGGTATAATATGTCTATGTAGAGCAAGTGTGGCCTGAGTTAGGTTTCATAAACACGGACAGACAGAGAGACAGAATTTGCCATTTATTTTATTTAGAAAGAAGGCTATATATATATATTGTGTCTTATGAATGGAACCTGAAGATTATGGGAAAATTGTTGGTTTTTTTGTACTGATCCAGAAAGTAACCATGTCAGATCAAAAATGGAGTATTACTGCCCACTCCTCACTTCACAGCCTTGGCAGAATTCAAAGTGTTTACATGACCATGTGGGTGATAAATTGTTTTCCATCCTACAAGCCCTTTCACTACCCTCTTGATACTCTATTGCTAATTGCATGGCAGATGTTCAGGTGAACTACATTCCTTTGTTTCACAAGACCAGAGTTTCATAGCTAGGACCTGCCAGTCCACATACACTGAATCAACTCATCCTCAGCTCCTTCATATTGCATTGGTAAGGAGGAAGTCCCACTCAGTTTCTCTTTCAGAACTGTTGGATTGTAGAACAGACTCTAATCACTAAAATAGTAACATCTTTAAGTTGAGGGCCAAGTGTTATCTATCCTTATAATATGTACCACTTACTTTCTCAGCGTATGCCTTTACCATAGTCTCATTTAGTAACCCTTGACTTTAAATGGTTTTGGGTCTTGTACTGGGTGAAATATATATATATATATATATATATATATATATATATGTGTGTGTGTGTGTTTTAAAAAGAGAAAAAACTGCAAATATTTTGGATTATAATGTCGATTGTTTCATATAATTTATTCTATATATTTTGCTATATGTGTTTATCAGGCAGAGAATGGTTATTTGCACATTAATTAAAGGAATGAGTCTTTTATTTATCTTTTAACCATTGTCTTTTGTGTAGACATTTGAATTCATCTGGACTGACCAAAAAGATTTTCTCTTGTTGGGACAAAAATAATCTCTCCTATATATATATATATATATATATATATATATATATATGTGTGTGTGTGTGTGTATGTATGTATGCATGCATGCATGCATGTGTATATAAAAACACATTTTACTAAGTGGACAGATACTACACCTTGATCCTAGATAGAAGTTACAGGGACATTTTCTGATCAAAGACAGAAGTGTTGATCCACAGGTAAATCAATCCATCACCTTCACAGGTATTATATTTGTAATGAAGAAAAGATAAAAGGTCTTTGCTAAAATGTCTAAACATATTTTCACCACATTTGCTAAAATCAGCAGTGTCATTCACTGATATAAAAAAAATAAAGTTACTTATTGAAGGAAAGTAATATATATTTGACAAAAACTGTAGTCGGATGTATGGATAGTTTCAGTAGATATAATGGTATTGTAACAGTTATTGATGAGGGAAGTGGAACTGGGGTGCTGGATTCAAATTCTGACTGAACCTGTTTCATTCACTTAGCACTAATGGCCTTGGGAAAGGCATGAATCCATCTTCCTCCAACTATGGGCTAAATAGCAGAGCAGACTAGGCTTTTTATCTTTTGTAGGACAGCTTGTTCAAGAGAATGTTAGCTCTGAATTCAAATCCAGTCTGAAGATAGACACATCCTATCAACCTAACTTCCCATATACAAACACGTATATCTGCAGTACATGTCCTTGTAACCATAATGTGTTATATGATCATGACCGATCATGAATCATGATAGTAATATTAGCCACTTTTTTATTGTTTCTTCACCTTGTACAAGTCCCAAGAGCCACTTGAGGTAGAGGGTTACAGAGTAAGAGGCACAGTTTATGGGGATATGTGGGGAAGATAATGATTAATCCTAGACTTGAAATGTGATCAAGGGAGCATCCTCTTGAGAGTTGGTTCCACGAAGCAGTGGTTTCTGGGAAAAATCAGAGTGGAACATATATCTCACCAACAGAATACAAAATGAATGATGGTGGTTCACTATTTTATGCATGGCAGGTTTTAGCCATGAAGGTCAGAACTGATGAAAATTTCTTTATAAGGAAACATTCAGCATTCATTGACAGAGCAGCCAATACTACTTAAGGTTGAAATTTATAAAATTTTTCTATTAAAACATTTTTCAGGAAAACAGATTTCTCAAGTTTGCTGTTACTGCTCTTTCCAGTTTTGATGGGGAGGGGATGGAGTCCTTCCTAACCTTTTGCTTGAAGTAGTATGGCATGTCTATATTTTGATTATACCATTATTTTCTCTTTTACATGTGCTATCCATGGGCAAGTGGCTGAGTGGTTAGAATGTTCACATTCTGACCATAAGACCCTGTGTTCGAATCTCACCATGGTCAATTTCTCAGGAAGGAAACTTCCTGGTGTTATTGGACTGGAGGGGGTCAATCCCAGCATGCGGCACCTTTGGAAAGTGCCTGAAAACAATACCACCGGTTGACCCGAGGCTTATGAGTGAAATTGGGTAGATGGAACTCTTGGGGGCTGTTGACAGCAGTGCTAACATGAAGTCACAAGTTATCATTGCCAAGTGCTTGCTGGCCTTGTTCAAATTGTTGATCACACCAGATAACATGCTCTTTCCCAGAAACTGTAACTAAGGGTGTTGAATAAACACAAGTGCGCCTGAGCAGGTGTCTGCAATAGGGATTGGCTAGCCACCCTAATAGACAGGTATCGTCGAATATGAGTGGCCAGCTATACATGCATGTACTATCCACTTTGCTTGTTGCTGCCATTGTTAAAAATCCTCAATTGATTTGGCTTCTTTTATTTAGTACAGTTCTTTGTGATTCTGTGGCACCAGTGCACAAGGTTCAAAGAAGGATGGTCCTTGCTAAGACCTACAGGATACATTTACTCAAAACCATTTTTAACCATTGATGTGAGAAAGCGGTTGTATACAGATGACAGTTTAGATATTTCTGAACAGGTTTGGTATCATGCAAGACATTCATATGAAAGCCTTGATCTGACAAGGCTATTTCATGACTTCAAGATTTTAGGTTAATGTTTTGGTTTTGCATCAGTTTGAAGCACTGGGTGAAACTACCCCTAATTCTGTCCAATTCCCTTATCTCCTATGCACAGGCTTAAATATAAATTTGAAAATACAATAAAATAAAAAGAAAATTTTTCAAATAATTTATATTTTAAAATTGCAGAAGCAAACTTCATGATAAATTTTAATTTTTATTAAAATAAATGAAATTACCATAATACATATCACAATTAAAATATTTGAAAGAATAAAGTGTACTTATTTAATAATGGGCAAAGAAACCACAGAATTAAATTTAAAGTAAAAGAAAAGGAAATTTGTATAATAGCCTTAGAACATGGATATTGTAACAGAAAAAAAAACTAATATAGTGAATATATATGTATGTTTTATTTAATATTATAGTGGAAGTTATTAGTGTTAAAACACAGAACTGAATTTACAGGCGTCCTCTATTGTTAAGAACAGATCTGGGCAATCTGCCATATGAATGAAATAATGAAATCTGGTAGGAGGAAAGTTATTTTTAGACTCAAAAAGAAGAAAGCTTTGCCAAGAAGAAACTTCTAGTTCTCTTTTGATTTCAATTAATTTTGCACAAGAAGAGTGAAATCTTGAGGAAAATTAGAAAAAAAAAAAATCATTCTTTGCTTTTTATGCTATAAGAAGAAAATAATTTGAAAAAAATATGAAAAGCAAGTTATATAAATAATTTGAAAAAATGGTTTAAAAAATTGAAAATAATAAATGTGTGCAAAAGTTTCCAGCATTTTTCGAAAAGAAAAATGAAAGAGAAAAAGGGAAAGGAAAAATGAAAGAGAAAAAGGGGGAAAAAAAATGAAAGAGAAAAAAGAGAAAAATGAAGGAAAAAAGGAAAGGAAAAAAATAAAGGAAAAAAAAATAGGAAAAGGAAAAACAAAAAGAGAGAAAAGAAAAGGTAAAAGAGGAAAAAACAAAAAAAGAAAAACATTAAGAAGAAAGAATAAAAAATAAAAAAAAATAAAAAAGAACGAAAAAGGAAAAAATGAAAGAGGAAAAAAAAGAAAAGGAAAATTAAAAATAAACAAAAACAGAGGAAAATTCAGTATCGAGATAATAAAAAAAGAAAAAAAATGTGTCGAAACCTTTTTTTTTTTGCATACACGTTCTTTGACGAGTTTTTATTTTTTTACTAACAATTATTAATAAACTAGTCTTAGCATCGTCTATCATTGAGGCACCCAGTGAGCTCACTAACTTTAGTGTTCATCATGAACAGTTCATGCTATCAATATTATTATTAAGATTGGTTTAGTCTGGCACAAGGCCACAAATTTTAAGCAAATTCATTATTGGTCGAATTTAATTTGCCAAGAAAACTCTCCACCATTGTAACGCCATTGGTCCATGGATGGAATAATAATAATTCTTTTTTTTTTGGGGGGGATACATTCGGAGATCATACACTTTTTAATTTTTTTTATTCACACACACACGTACTCAAAGTGTCCAACAAAGAGAACGTTTTTTGTTGTGTATATGGGGGAGATTTCCGACCCTAGTGTTTATTAAAAAGACCACTCGTTTATGAAATAATCACTTATTGACGCTTTGTAAATAATTTTAAAATGACTTTTCGACCCCACTTTTATTAAGACGCCCCGACCTCTTTTTTATTTCAATATTAAGAAAAATTCCGACCCCACCTATTCTAACTTTGTACACCTTAGACTTAGAGAGAGTAAACAGACACATAGAAACTGAAACAATATTAAAAATGTATAGGAAAAAAAAGAAATACGACACGCACGATGTTGTTACCTCGCTATTTTTCTGTTGTTACAATAATTAATACAATATGATGTCGATAAGAACTGGATACAAAGTGTACATAAAGTATAAATGGTTACTTACATTATGAACAAGTAAAATAAAATCAAACAAACTTATCATTACATAAGTTTTTAATAATAAAACAAATCAATACTTTCTTTTTCACCATTCAATAACAAAACAATTGTTAACAATTCTCCTCAAAACTTTATGGTACCACACGAATCTACGTTTATTCATATCAAGGGTAATTACTGAAAAAAAAAAAAAAAAAAAGTAAAAAAAAAAAAGAAACATTTTTTTTATTTTACTCTTTTTTTCTCTTTCTGCAAACGTAAAAAAAAGACCCATTTCATTCCATATTAACGCTGAATATTTAAAAAATTATCTGTTATGTTTTTACTAGAACTTTACCCATGTTATTTGGTCAAATACTCAAATTTAAAACAAGTTTCTTTTTTGTGCGTTTACAAAATTGCGCAATTCTATCTGGAGAAAGAAAAAATCTGATCTGTATTCAAAAATCCGATAAGGAAAGGTACTACATTCATTGGATAAGCAAACCAAGTGAATGCAGAATAAAACCAGATCAAAACTAAATTATTTAAATTTTAAATAATTTAGTTTTGATCTGGTTTTAAAAAAGTTTTTGTTATTCGAAGCAGCACATCTATATTTCATTTAAACTTGTTATTCACTATAGTGAGTGAGTGATTAAAAAAAACAAAACAAAACAGAAATAGGTTCCCTTTTTGTATAAATTTAATTTATATATACTGAAATATGTCAGTAAATGTCGCCAAAGGAGAATATAAACTTTAATGGGAAAAAAAAAAAAAAAAAAAAAAAAATTTTTATCACTGGTTTTAAAAATTGGTAAAATGCAGAATAATGCCCCCCCCCGCTGAGCGCATAAAATAATCAATAGATGGGTACATCATTATTTTTATTTTTTTTAAAATGAGTACATTTCATTGATGTGTTTCATTCAGTTTCATTATGGAATAAAAAACGTACCCTGAAATTCTTTTCTGAATAAATATTCGCAAATATACTCACATGAAGAGTTTTATGCATTTAAAAAAACAACTTCATGAACCCAGGGGCCGTTATGTTGTATTTTCGCCTTAAATTAAATTAAAATAACTTTTTAAAAAAAAGTATATATTTTTCAAATAGTTCTTTTGTTTTTAATCGGTACATCTTCTTTATGTAAATAATGATAAAATGCAAAAATGATTTTTTTTTATAAAGTGAATGTTTGCCCGATGTTAGCTTTGCAGATTTTTTGTCGACTTGGAAAATCAGCCTTCAAAATTTTGGCTTTTACCAAAACTGAAACTCCGAGCGTACAACAGACTTGCAATTATTCCAGCCACAGAACTACTTTTTGACACGTTTACAATCATAAATTTTAAATTAAAACAAATAAAGTTTTTTCTTCAACTTCCTTCAAATTAACTGCTTTTTTTATGACAACATATTTCGTAAAACGATTTTTTTAAATTAAAAGATGACATTGCCTAAGTTTTTAACTCACCCCAACACAAAATTCAATAAACTCAAAAGTCAAAACTGTCATTAGAGGATTTTTTTTTTTTTTTTTGAGATTAAGTTTAAGACCCACAAACACGCGTTTTTAGAATATCTATTTTTAAAAATATGTTACTTCAATCAAATCCTGCATTTTTTTTTCCAGAATAATATTTTTCTCTATATATTTTTGAAGGAAATTTATTTTCAAAAAGTAAACCAACGTGGTCCTTTTTTTTAAAAAAACTTTTTAGAGTTCTAACCCGCGTAAAATTACTACTACTACTATTAATTAACTATACAATAGAAATTTTTGTAAAAATTTAAAAGAAAAAACGTTCAGATTTTAAAAATTAATTTTTGTTCTCATTTCTGAATAAAATAAGATTTTAAACTGAAAAGTATTTTTTCTGTTTTTAAAAGGAAAATGATATGTTGACAATACAAATGTGGCATAAGAAGACTGAAAATAAACAAAAACAAAAGACTGTATGCAGTTAAACAAATTCTTTATAAAAAATCGTAAAATAACCACTTATCCCCTCGAAGGCCGTTCTATTTTCACTTTTAAAAATTTACTTTCACTTTCGTAATGTTCAGTTCAGTTAATTCATTTTTGTTTGTTGTTTTTTTTTGTAGAATTAAAAAGTTAACTTCTGATGGGTTCATCACTGGGGAAAAAAGGCTAACTTTTAAACTTTAAACTTGAAAGTGACAAATATAATTTATTTTTTTTCAAACTTAGCAGCAGATAATTTTTCTTCTCCATCCGAAACAATAAAGAAAGCGTTTAGGACAGGGTCCTTATTAGAGAGCGTATTCCCGCATCTTGCCGAAGCGAACACTTTCATCTCGGTATTTATCAATCCACCCACGAGGATCGAATGTGGCACAAGGCCGGCCAAAAATATAGTCTTTGAACCCACCTAGACGGGTTCAGGCCCTGTCTACCTCCCCGAACGAAACCTTGCCCTTCGGCAAAGCTTCGTCCGGGTTCCTCTCTGCTAATGCAGAGAGTTCGACAGACGCCGACTCGGAAGCTCACAAAGGCAGCGTACTACACTTTGATCCTAGCATCCGGACCGAACTTTCATCTCTCCCTTTCTCTCTTTCAAAACAAACACAGCTAAACTTACTTGGGGGGTGGTGGTATATTATCAGCACTGTCACTCAGTCCTATAACTCCACTATTACGGTGGACGTGGAAATTTCGATATGATCTCTCGCGCATTGGGAGCACTCTCGAATGAGCATAATAGCGATGATGCAGCCATATATTCGTCATTTTACTGTAGGTTCGCAAGTGACATCGCCTTTATCCAAGCGTGTTACTACGAGGCGGACCAAACAAGCAACTTGTGTCACTTGATAGAAAGAGAGACATTTAGAGAAAGGGAGTTGTTGCTCCTCCCCTTCTTTTAAAGCCAAATGCGTTTGAACTGCTGATGCTGCCATACCTACGACAGTGGAGGCTGCTGCTGCTGCTGCTGGTAGTGTGGTGGTGCTGCAAGTTTAGTCTCACTGAAATCGCCGGCTCGTCTTGACAGGGGGAAATGTTTTGTCATTCATCGCTCGACAGTAAATAAAATCAAGAAGAGCTAAAAATGACAAAGACAACCGTGACAAAGTTTAAAACATACGCACAAGAAGGGTGCTGAAAATTTCTCGGCCCGACGAAGGAGTCCTTTCGAAAGAAATGCAATACTTTTCTTTTTTAATGTTTGATCAGATTTTCGTTAAGATTTTGGGAAGTGGATCAGCATCCCTTCATCCACACACATTATAATACATACAGAGGTCGACCTCAGTGTCTACTTTATTATTTACACATGCACCATTCCTATTGAAATCCTTTACGGTCCCCCCACTCTCTCTCACACACACACACGCACACACAAATAAAAATATATGTGTGAAAACTAAAAGACAAATAACTTAAATCTAAAGAATGCCAAACTTATTAAAAGAGAAAGTAACTTTCTGAAACAGATAATTCTTGAGAGTGTTACTCTCGAATCTTATCAAAATATAAGTCTGTACACCGGATTTTTTTCAAATATCTCCTTTCCTAAATATTTCTATCCCAAGTACAATATCCATGACAATAAAAAAAACTTTTAAATTGAAAAATGATTAAATTCAAAACCACCTATTATTTAAAAAATATAAATAAAACATAGATTAATGAATCCCAAACTAGAATAATAATGTAAATAATAAGTTAAAGTACTAAAAATCGACAATAACAATATTTACTCACTTTACATGAAATTATCATTTCATCCTTGATAATTTACCTTGACTTTCAGTTAGACTGAAGTATATTTATGAACCATCTTAAATTTATAAATTCTGAAAAACTAATGACATTTTTACTTCTGTTCTTGTTGCAAAATAAAATCCCAACATTTGCCTTGATAAAATCCATCATCAGGGGACATTGGCTAAAGAGGAGTTTTCCTTTGGTCTTTACATGAATCATTCATACAAAGACAGATCAGTGAAGTTTATGATATAAATGGCGAGAATACATCTTTGCAAACAAATTTATTAAAATTACATTAACCCACGAATCTCTAGATGAATGTTGTGATCCCTGTTTTTAATAAATTCAACTTGTATAAGGTCTTTTTTTGCAAGTACTTTCATCTGTTCATACAGACATCATCAGGTATGGAAATTGATTTGTTTTTGTTTTTTTAAATACATCCAGGTAATAATAACGGGACACCAAAGATTAACCTTGAATCGAAATATGTTTTTTAGAAATGTGTTATTGTTAACTGTAAGAAATATGTATATATGTATATACATATTTCTAAAGAAATGAATTTTTATTTATTAATCTGAAATATTTTTATCATTTTAAACATTATTTTGAGTGGATACCCATATTTGAGTAGACACTCCGTTTATTTTAAACAGAATTTTATTTCATCTACCAAGACAAGAGAGGCAGTATACAACCTTGCTTAATCATGACATTCTTCATAGCTGAGTTGATTAAAGCATGTTTGATCTACTGATGGTTTCTCCTGCAAAGGGGTTGCAGGCTCGGATCCTGCTGAAGGTCACATTTTTTTTTTCAGGCTGTTATACATAATAAAACTGTTCAAAATAAATGTAGAGTCTACTCAAATATAGGTATCCACTAAAAATAATGTTTAAAGTTATAAAAAAAACAAAAGAAATATATATGCACATTTGTCTTAATTAATCATTAACTTTTATATATGGTAAACAGAACAAACCAGTATCTATAATATGAAGAGATTCACATTCTAACACACACATAAAATACCATTTTTTCCCCCAATACACACACACACACACACACACACAATATCTCCCAATACACATACACAATATTTCCCAACACATACACACTATATATATAAATTACCATATTCCCCAACACACACATGCACACAAAATACCATATTTACCCAATATACACAATACCATATACTATAACTTTTGAATTTATTCAATTTAATTGGAGAAAAAAAAAAAGGAATACAGGCGATAGACAGATATAAACAGACTGAGTCAGACAGGTGGGACATGAACAGACTGGGACAGATGAACATGATATGAACAGACTGGGACAGACGTATGTGACACTGACAGACTGGGACAGTCTGCACACAGTTACAAGCATATTTGCCTATATATTTTGAGATAAAAAACCCAAAAAAAATATTTCCTCAGCTTCAATAAGTACTGGACAGGGCTATACACACGTGCACACACAAACATATATATGCACACATACACACACAGTTATAAATACACACACAGTTATAAATACACATACACACAGTTATAAATACACATATAAACATACACACAGTTATAAATACACACGCACATATATACATACACACAGTTATAAATACACACATATATACATATACAGTTATAAATACACACACATACATATACACAGTTATAAATACACACACATACATATACACAGTTATAAATACACACACATACATATACACAGTTATAAATACACACATACATATACACAGTTATAAATACACACACATACATATACACAGTTATAAATACACACACATACATATACACAGTTATAAATACACACACATATATACACAGTTATAAATACACATACACATATACACATACACAGTTATAAAAATACACATATATACATATACACAGTTATAAATACACACACACATATATATACATATACACAGTTATAAATACACACACATATATATACATATACAGTTATAAATACACACACATATATATACATATACAGTTATAAATACACACACACATATATACATATACACAGTTATAAATACACACACACACATATATATATATACACAGTTATAAATACACACACACACACACATATATACATATACACAGTTATAAATACACACACACACACACATATATACATATACACAGTTATAAATACACACACACACATATATACATATACACAGTTATAAATACACACACACACATATATACATATACACAGTTATAAATACACACACACATATATACATATACACAGTTATAAATACACACACACACATATATACATATACACAGTTATAAATATACACACACACATATATACATATACACAGTTATAAATATACACACACACATATATACATATACACAGTTATAAATATACACACACACATATATATATATATATATATATATATATATATATATATATATATATATACAGTTATAAATACACGCACACACACATATATATATATACATATACACAGTTATAAATACACACACACACATATATATATATACACAGTTATAAATACACACACATACATATATATATATATATATATATACATATACACAGTTATAAATACACACACACACATATATATATATACATATACACAGTTATAAATACACACACACACATATATATATATATATATACATATACAGTTATAAATACACACACACATATATATATATATACATATACAGTTATAAATACACACACACATAGATATATACATATACACAGTTATAAATACACACACACATATATATATATATACAGTTATAAATACACACACACATATATATATATATATACATATACACAGTTATAAATATACACACACATATATATATATATATACAGTTATAAATACACACACACATATATATATATATACATATACACAGTTATAAATATACACATACATATATATATATATATATATATATATATATATATATATATAAAAATATACATACATATTCACATTATATATAAATATACACATATATTTTTTATATATATATATATATATATATATATATATATATATATATATATATATATATATACTTAACAAAAAACAGCCTACCTAGGACAATGGTATCTTATCTCCTTCAAAGCAAAACCCTTTGGATTTCCAACTTATCCCATTATCCCTTTCACTTTTTAGAACAGCTTACATAATCCATTTTAAGGTTCACCACCATCTGCTTGACCACTTTCTCCCTAATTTTAATATCCACCGTTGTCTAAAACGGCCTTCCTTTCAATGGCAATATGATCTATGGAAAACACTAGAAACTGCAGGGTGCCAAATCTGGACTGTAGGGAAGTTGGCAGACCTGAGTGATGTTAGATCTTGCCAAAAACCATGTATAAGAATGTGATGGTCACACAGTGGCATCTTACTACCAAGTGATTAGCCTCAGGAGATAAAGAATTTACATACATGTGCAGTAAATTCTCTTTTTAAGGGTTGCCATGTTACATCAACACTGCATAACCAGTTCTCAAAATATTAAAAAATTTTAAGTAGTTTCCAAACAGCCCGTGTGTATGTGTGTGTTTATATATATAGGATTAATACAAATATAAAATTTGCCACTTAGTTGACCGATGCTACATTCAGCACATTAACTCCAGAGCTTCATAGACAAACCTTTGAGTAATTGTTCAGTTCACTCATCAAGAGGTATAGCAATTGTCTGTCAATTTTCTCATTTCCGTAATTTTTATATTAAGTTGAAAAAAAATTTATGTGTTTTTTATCGATGTTGGGTTTATTTTTTTGTGTATGCCTGTATATGTGTACACACGTGTAGGATATTGTGATTATTTCTCCTTCTAACAATTTTTCTTGTCTCTGTATACTCTTTCATTATTGATTTCTTTATATATATATATATATATATATATATATATATATATATATATATATATGTAAAAATAGGTGGGATTCATGTATGAAAAATGTTTTATATATAACATTTTTCATACATGATTCCCACCTATTTTTGTTACTGGCCGGTTCATGCAAGTTAGCAATCAACAGCTTGGAATACTTTCATGGAAATTGCTCCGAGGAGCTGCATTCGCTGGTTCCCAAACATCATGAGTTCCAGCGCCTTACGAGAGTGGCATCCCGCTCTCACCCCTTCACTGTCGAAACTCCTAAATGTAGCCGTCTCTTCTACTCTAATAGCTTCATGTCTCGCACCTCTCGCCTGTGGGACTCGCTTCCCTTTCCCTGTTTCCCTGTGAGCTATTATCTCCAGCTATTCAACTGTAATGTCAATCGACATCTCCAGTTGCCTTGATCTATCCACTACCCTCATCTTTTCTTCTATCACTCCTAAAATGCTTGAAAAAAAAAAAAAAAATTCCCAAAAACTTTTAATTAAAAATGAACATAAATTTTTTTTGTTGAAAATACTTTGATGAAGTCATGATAAAAAATTTACCAACTATAAACACACATCAAAAATTCTATATTACATCACCAACCAAAGGGTCTAGTGTATACTTAACTACAATGACCAGTATTGATGTAAAAACATTCCCAAATTAACCTGCAGACAACCTTCAAACATAAATAATGCCTTATATATATATATATATATATATATATATACATACACACACAAATGTAATGAGAGTGAAGATAATATATAAATTCTAACGTTCACAGCATTAATTCAAAAGAGGGCTCAATACTGATAGTAGAACAGTATTTATTATAATTTTATCATATAGATAAAAACAGTGAGTAAACTTTTGTCTATATGATAAAATTATTATATATATATATATATATATATATATATATATATATATATATATATATGCATTATCATTGGAATCCTGCATAAAGAAACTAGAATTATGCTACACTTACACACACAAATTATACACAGAAATGCTGCTTGATAAGTCAAATCAACATGAACTCTGCTTAACCAATAAAAATAAAAATACCAGTAAAGTTTTTTTTTACATATCTCATTCTCTGATGAAGTTTTAATAAAAGTCAAACATTTATAAATGTTTCCTATTTGTTTTTTATCCTATTATATATATATATATATAGATAGATAGATAGATAGACATTTTATAACTAAAACAGTATTTTTAGCAGATACTCATATTTGATTAGATGTTCCATTTATTTATTAATTTTCTTTTTGTTTACCAGCTTGAATTGCTTGACCATCGTTGCGCTTCATGGCTGAGACAGTCAAAAACACGTTTGGTAATGACAGGGTCTCCTGCAAGAGAGCACATATTTTTCTTTCATAAGATCTCTTGAATATTAAGGCCAGTTGACAAAAATAAATTAATATACTCTTTAATAAATAAATGGAGTGTCTACTCAAATATGGGTTTCCACTAAAAATAATGTTTGAATAATAAAATCTGTCAAATTAATTAATAAAAATCTGTCACTTCTTTTTATATATATATATATATATATATATATGGGAGATAGCAAGGAGAATAGATGTGTTCATTTTATTATTTGTCTATTTGATAATCATTTTGTTTAAAGCCATTTTCTAGGCAATCCTCACTTTCCACAGATCTCTTTTTTATTATCATTGTGTGGAAATTATTTAAAATTCACAGCCATATAGACAATTAGACATTATATAGCAGTTCAGCACTTTTTTCTTTGTCTCTAAGAACAATTCCCTATCTCTTAATACTTTGCTTAGTTACTGGAAGACAAGTTTTGCTATTCCAATGTGCATTCAGATTTGTGTTACATTTTCCATCATCTGTTACACAGACGGTGGAATTTCTGAACCTGTTTGATTTTGACATCCCCAATATGTAGATTACACATTGGATTGTCTCTTTTGCTGACAACCTTACTTTTTATCTTCTTAGATGTAACAGTCAGTTCTATTGTTCAATTTTTTAAAAAATGATTAGATTGTAGAAAGTATTTTTATTAATGTTTGAATTACAATATTATTTTTGAGGAAATATGCTCAAACTCAAGCAATTTGATATGCACTTTCTCACATTCATATTACAATACAATTAATATTACTTTCTTTTTCATTATTTTTTACAGTGTCATTCACCCTGTACAAGGACTGAGAGTAAAGGGTTACAGAGTAGGAGGCAAAGTTTATGCGGATATGTGGGATGATAATGGTTAACCCAGACTTGAACTTTGCTACAAAGGACATGGGATGGGAGGTCTTAGCTGTGAAGGTTAGAATTGGTGATTCACTACAATAGACATGGTATGGCAGGTCTAAGCTGTGAAGGTTAGAATTGGAGTTTCGCTACAAAGGACATGGGATGGGAGGTCTTAGCTGTGAAGATTAGAATTGGTGGTTTGCTACAATGGACATGAGATGGCAGTTCTTAGCTATGAGGGTTAGAATTGGGGGTTCGCTACAAAGGACATGGGATGGGAGGTCTTAGCTATGAAGGTTAGAATTGGTGATTCGTTACAATAGACATGGCATGGCGGGTCTTAGCTGTGAAGGTTAAAATTGGTGGTTCGTTACAATGGACATGGCATTGCAGGTCTTAGTTGTGAAGCTTAGAATTGGAGCTTCACTACAATGGACATGGCATAGCGGGTCTATGAAGGTTAGAATTGGAGGTTTGCTACAAAGGACATGGCATAGCGGGTCTAAGCTGTGAAGGTTAGAATTGGTGGAACAAAGGAATGTAGTTCATGTGAATCCTTTCCATGGAAATAGTAATAGGCAGCTAGAGGCTTGCAACATTTTGTCTGTGAGGAAAGGGTTGTCATGTGAAAAATAACTACAAAATTGTTAACATTATTTCAGACAGCTTCATCTTTCTATAACTTTACCAAAATTTTACAAATATTTACACAAAAAAAATACTTATATTTGTAAAACATGTTGACTTTCTTTCAAGCACAAAAATCTATATGCATATTTTGATGTCATTAGATCTTTGAGCAAGTTGATTAGTTTATGGCCCATGAATGTTTCATCTGTTTTTGTTATGCTTTTAATTTCAGTATACATGAGTGATATTGAAATGAATTCATCTGTAAGGTAACCCTTATACCTCTGATACCATTTCCACTGATGATTCTGATCAACAATCTTCTTTTCTTTTGATTTGTTTTTTTGGCTTATCAACCCTTTCCATCTTATTTAAAACAAGAAAATATTTTTAGATTGTAAGAATTTTCATTTTTTTTTTTAGATAATAATGGTTTAGTGATACAGGTTTTACTAATTAACCCATAGTTTGGGGGATGAAAGGTGGATTCATGTCTTTCCCAAGGGTATTTATGCATGTGATTATAATGAACTCAATGGGAATTGGAACAATTCTGAGCCATTATCTATTACACAATCCACACATCCAAGCTTACAGCACCTGGTATTCCCAAATGGTCATCCATCTAGGTATTGATTATACTCATCTTTGCTTAACTTTGGTGATCATACAGGAACTGGTGCTTCAACGTAATAAGCTTCTTTAGTTGATTTATTCTTGTTATGTTCTGTGCTAATAGGAATATATACTTGACAAACACGGTAGATAGAATAAGTAAAGTTTTATTGTAAAAACCAATACAATAAGAAATAAGATAACAGTTATGTGCATGGTCATTGCAAGTCAATCCAGTAGTAAGTGCTGCTATTGGAAGATTGGTAGTTTTCACATGAGTCTGAGTCATATTCAACAGAGCCCAGCTAGACAGTATCTAGCAACTGCTTCATCCAGTCACATGTGGCACAAGGCCGAATTTAATGTGGGTTTCCCGAGCATTTAGGCTCGGCCAAAAAATCCCTGTAGACCCTGTATAAATGGGATCAGGTCTGTCTACCTCCCTGGATGAGACTCTGCCCATCGGCATAGCCTCGCCCAGTTTCATCTCTGCCCGAAGGCAGATAGTTCGACAGCACATTTAGAACAGATTCCAGCAAGACTCTGCAGTCCGTTGACTTACAGATACTTATAGGTAGTTACTAACTATAGTGTAGTCACTCATGGGAGTGACAGGTTATTCCATTGCATCAATTCTTTACTTCTTCTCTGAGATCTTGTTGAGCATCACAACTCTGTCCTCTTGGCAGTTCAGATCATGCTGTTGTATCTGTTAATATTTCTTTTGAATTGTCTATTAGAAAGGAACCTCCTATTCACAAAACTTCTTTCTTTTAATGTCCTGGATATGACAGTAAACTACATCTGGCTGCAAGACCTCTGATCAGGAGGTTTTGAGGAACATGGAACCGCCTCTTAATTGCTACTGTTCCAAGGTCCACCCTAACCCAGATTGGTAGCAAAATTTAGTTTATATCTACATTAAGGATCAAAATTCTACTGAAAAATTCTACTAAGTATTGAGTTTTAAGGCAACCAAATGTATTCCTGGCAGTCAATGGAAATTCATTTGTCATAGAAAATGTGACAAAGAGTGAAAATGTGTTTGTTTTATATTCATAATGTTTAATTAGCAGGAATTTTGTATGTGCTCTTGTTACATGTCTTTCTGTTGATTCAGAAATTAAATACAGGTGATGGTTACAATATGGCTATGATCTATCCTTTTTGGCAATAAACTAAGAGATACTTGTTAATCACCCCTTTATTCATTTATATTGAGAATTACCTGTATGTCAAAAGATATATCCATTCTTTGAAAAAAATAGATACCTACTTGATGACAAGACTTTTGCTTGTAAAATTTTCCAGCCAAGTTTTTCTGGAAGGAAGTAAGGATTCTATGTGAATAGTATTTAAAATGAACATGCATGTTATCCTCAGATAACTTCTAAGTTTGAAGCTATTCATGCTCATCCTTCTTCAATTGTACAAAAGTAAGGGTGAAGGGATCAAGTTTGGAGATTTACTTATTTGCAATGATCTAAAGTTATACAAAGGTTCAAACCACACCATGACCTTCCATATACTCCTGGTCTGTTTTATTTATTGTAAGTAAATAACCGTTTTTGAGGGAATATATTCTATACCCAACTCAGATTTAGTTGATAACTATTCCTTTAAGCTTTTTTTTCTGGCACAACATCATTTAATTCAACCATTGACCTCTTGCGGACATGCCTCAATAGGTGAAAAGTCACTATCAACTGGTTACCTATATGCTTCATTTGTTTTGTTTCTTCCCTTATTTTTTTTATTAGCTTGAAACAATGGCACATATGACTCCTTATGCAAAACACCCACCTTATATATATATATATATATATATATATATATGTGTATATATATATATATATATATATATATATATATATATATGTGTATATATATGTGTGTGTGTGTGTCATTACTGTTAATATTAATTTTAGCAAATACACGTTTGAATTGACATCTGTTATTTTAAACAGGGGTGACAACTCAAACACATGTAGCCACTAAAAATAATATTTACGTTAATAAGAAATAATGTTGAGTTAAAAAATCCATAATGGATAGCGACTCGGATTGAGGAATTGGAAAGGCGAGCATGAATTCTAGTTGAATCCATTACATTCACTTACATGCTAATACCCTTGAGAAAGGTATGAATCCTCTTCTTCTCCCCACCAGCTATGGGTAAATAGCAGGACAGACTGTTCTATAGCCTTGGATGGCAACTGGTCTACCGCAGAAAGAAATGGCAATCTACTGCAGGAAAAAAATCTGCTTCGTCAGTCATGTATCAAAAGATACATGACCACCTAAGCATGTATCATGCATGGCACATAACTGACTGATATATATATATGTCAAAATGATAAATATGTCAGACAACATGTTTTGCCTTGCTAAAATATAATAATGCCAGATAATTGGTGAAGTATGTCGAAATATAAACATTATTCAAATTATTTTACATTTTTTATCATATATATATATATATATATATATATATATATATATATATATATATATATGACTGCATGCTCCTTTCGTTAGTTGAGCACTGATGTCAAATCAGTTGGGCTTCGATCTTGGCTCGAAGCAATCTCATCCACACTGATGAGCTGTGATACAGCGAAATAGTCTGTTTGTGGATATATATATTGTATAGAATATAAAAATACAAAAAACAAACATAACAATAACTACATGAAAATTCATATAGGTAACTACAGTAGAGGTAAGGATTACATTTTTCTTTTATTATCTATATTTAAGACAAAAATTCTAATTTCTTGGTATACTCTATTTTCTACCTCTTTGAAAGTACATTGAATACTTTTTTCATTTACCTCAATATATTTTTTCAAACTGCAAGCATTTGTCTTGCTATTTGTGATATTTCATTATATATATATATGGGCAAATATGATATATAAATTTCTATATATCAATACAATATTAGGCAAATTACTGATCAAGTGGAAAAAATGTTGTGTGTTTAATCCTCTAAAGGGACTAAAGTAATATTTTTTTGATGGAATTATATATATGTAGGAAAGTGAGGGGTGATGTAAAAATGTGAGTGTTAGTCAATGCATTAGTCACTTATCATAAGTCTAAACATAATTTTGATTTGAAAGTATGACTTTAATTAAAAGAGAAAGCAATCTACTAAAGTGAGAATGTATAGAAAGTGTTTTGATTACTAAATCATCCACAATAAATTTGCATCCTGATTCTTATGGCATAACACTTTTCTTGGCAAATTTTTGTCATCACAATGTGGGATATTTTAAAACAAAAATGATACAAACAGAAATGTGAGAAAAGTGAAAAAAATCAGCTCGACTGTGTATCCAGACACATCTGAAAAAAATAAATATTTGAATTTCTTGCATTCCCACATCATCAGTGTTTTTCCTCAGTAAATAGTCAAAATTGACATTCACATTTTTAAATGTCCCCTCTCACCCTTACACATATATAATCCCATTGACTAAAATTATTACTTTATTTCAATGAAATCCTTCTGGAGGATGAAACAAGTAACACAGAAGTTTTACACTTTATCATTCACTTGCATATATATATATATATATATATATATATATTTAAGTGTGTGTGTGTGTGTGTGTGTGTGAAAATTTATATGTATATATTTATACATACATACATACAAAGTGTTACCAAATAGTCCAAGGAAAAAGATTACTCAAATTACTTTCCATCATCAGTGCATGTAATGATGTCTTCATCAGAAGATGACCCTGGGATTACATACACAAACATCACCCATACAAAAGAGAGCAAAGAGTGAGGTAGAAAGAAACAAAAAAAAGACAATAACAGGTATTGTCTCCAAACCACACTAGTGTTCTACTGTGTGAAGGCTGAACTCAGTGTTTTGTATCAAGAGCTTCCTCACCATTTCTTCATTGGCTGTACACATATGATGTATATGATGGGATGCTGAAAAGTTCTCAGCCGAACTCATTTAGCCCAAATCAATATCTCAGTTGGATTAATGAATTGTGGAAATTGGTTGAACTGAGAACTTTTTGACACTCATAGTTATTTTAAAATTAAAAAAAAAAATTAGGTTGCTAAAAATAGATAATAAAATAATAAACAGTACTGTACTAATATAAACAGTAAGGCAAAGTGCTGTACTAATATATACACTAAAGCAAGAAGTAAATTAATAAAAAATCTCATCATGAAAATACATGTAAGAGTCAATACATAAGATGACAATATTTTAAATAATTATGAGACAAAGTAGAAAAGCTTTTAAATGCTGTGGTTTATCAACGTATTGTATGATAGGCTCAGCTTCTTCAGGTTGGAATAAAAGACAAAACTGTGTGTAAGGAAATTGTGTTGGTGTTTTTTTTGTCATTCCCATCTGAAGAAGCTGAATATAACACACATCACAGCAGTGAAACTTGTCGTTTAAAAACTTCTCCATTTTGTCTCATAATCTCCACTTTTGCACACATGCATATGAGAATGATATATATTTTTATATATCAAGAACAATATTGGGGAAAAATGAAAAACCAAGTGGCAAAAGTTTTCTTGTGATGCATTTCGTCCTTCAGGACTCCAGACTAAATTTGTTATGTTGGTAGGATAACATATGTGCATAAACAGAAGGGTGCTGGGAATTCTAGAATTTTTTTTTTTTTTTTTTTTTTTAAATTGAGCCTAACTCATAAAAAATCTAAAATTCCCAGCACCCTTCTGTTGTGCACATGTGTTGTCCTACCAACATAACAAATTTAGTCCAATGAAGTCCTGACAGATGAAATGCATCACAAGTAAACTTTTTCCACTTTAGCATACATATATATCAGTCAGTTATGTGCCATGCATGATACATGCTTAGGCGCTCATGTATCTTTTGATACATGACTGACGTGGTTTTTTTTTCCCTACTGTAGGTTGCCATTTCTTTCTACGGTAAACCAGTTGCCATCCAAGGCTATAGAATCCAGTCTGTCCTGCTATTTTCCCATAGCTGGGGGGAGAAGAAGAGGATTCATACCTTTCTCAAAAGTATTAGCATGTAAGTAATGAATGAAATGGATTTGACTGGAATTCGAACTTGGCTCTACACATATATATGTAGATTTAATAGGGTGGTTAATTAAATTTGAGGAATAAAAAGATGATAAAATGATAAAAATATTATCAATGACTGAGAATATTTATTTCAAATACACAGGCTGATATATGTAATACACGCTGTTTAATAAATAAAAATGGGCGATCTCTTTCAAATAAGGTAATAAAAAATGTCAAACTAAAAAAATAAATTCCTTAATTCTTTAGAAATAATAAACCTAGAAATGATCTTTAAAACTCAATTTGAAAACTGTAAAGTGAAAAAATTCAAGAGTGTCTTACAAAATTATGTTAAAATATTTATTATTTATTTCTTGCACATATTTATTTTTGTTTTTAGAATATATACATATCTAAGGAGGTGCTGAAAAGTTTCCCTGAACTTTCTTGCTAAAACAATAAAAAAACTGTAACAGTGTGCAAGATATTTTACAATTTATAAAAAACAGAAACTTACACAAAATCAAGTAATGATCACTAAGATAATGAGGTCAAAATTTAACTTTAGATTTGAAATGCAAAATTATATTTTTATTTACACTATTTATATTCAGACTATTGTCCTCATTTTCGTTGTTGTTATCACAATGTTTTGGCCATTGTGTTCTTTGGCCTTCATCAGGTGTATGCTGATCTGGGTAACCTACAGGAAATTCCAAACTGAACCCTTTATTTAATCTATGGAGGTAAACTGTTCTCATTACACTGCCCATGTCTAGGAATAACTAGTTCTTATATTTTTAGGACAGGTCAGTTAATGCTTGTCTGTTTCCACTGAGTTCAAGTGCACACTGCCCAGCCCAAGGACTGAACTCACAATTATGATGTCACTAAATTCACAAACCAGTGCTTTTATCCACTAGACAATAGTCTGAATATAGTTAAATAATAACTCCTCCTCCCAGAAAATTACAGAAAAAAAAATCTATTTTTAGTAATAAATTATTCTCTTAAGAACCTTTTTTTTCCTAAATAACTTTGCCCTTTTTAAACAACGTTTTATTATTAAAATTATTATTTATTATCAATTATTAAAATTATTATTTATTATTTTCAGGTAAAGATCACTTAACTTGAGATGTCAGATGTAATATACTATTTTTTGGAATAAATTCTGTTAAGAAATTTTTCCCCAAATAGGTTTATCCCTTTTAAACAATATTATTATTAAACTTATTTATTATTATCAAGTGAAGATCACAATAATATAAAAAGGTGAAAATATGACTTCAGATTTGAAATACAATATCCTATTTTTTGTAATAAATTCAACCATTTTTTGAAAAAGCTTTATCCCTTTTAAAAGACAAAATTAAAAGCTCACACACATCCAGAACCCATTTTATTAAAAATCAACAAAAACCAAGAAGGTCTGTTTAATTTTTCATTACCATGTTGGTGCATTAACTATTAAACAACCAGATCAAATTTCTGATGACGATTTGCATGTTTTCATTTGTTCATTTTTTTTTTTTATCTTTGGACAATTTTCCATAAATTTGATCCAGATGTTTGACAGCTTGAAAAAAACTGGAAAAAAACATAATAAAAAATTGAAGCAACTGATCTTGTTTACTGATTACAAAAAAAAAAAATAATAAACATGTTTCAATGAATATTTATTGTCTCAGTTGGTGTGATAGATGCAAGACAAAATGCTAAATTCAAATTTAAATGATTTCTAATTTGCATATTAAAAATTCTAATGATTTCTAATTTGCATATTTAAATTCTAATGGTTTTTAATTTGAACATACATACATAAATTGATATATAGAATCAACATATATAAAGAAATATTGTTGTCATTAATAACTTTCTAATTTATTTTTTTAAAAAGTCTTAATACAGGAGGTGAAAGATTTTTTTCTGATAAAGTTGACAAAGACAGCGTATAGGACAAAAATCATTATATACAGGAATGCTTAGCAACCTGATGTAAACACATATATATGTTGACTCAGATATGCATGTTCATATATCTCTTATCTGTACAAGGGGTGGGGCTGCTGAAAAGTTCACAACCTGACCCAGTTCCCCACAAAAATCAATATTCTTATAAACTGATTATTGAAATACCAGTTTGGGACATGGATCTGGTCAAAAACTTTTCAGCAATTCTTTGTAAATGAAATGTGTTTTTAATGATTTTAAAAAATCAACTCTATTCTATTACTATTTCTATGGCATATACTCAGATGAGCTACATTCCCTTGTTCTACAAGTTCACTAGCTCAGACCTACAGAGCTTGGACCTGCTATGCCATATATGCAAACATCAATTCATCTTCATTCCCACATATTTCCTTTGTAAGGAGGAAGCCCCACACAAATTTGAATTGGAGGAAAACTCTGATTTTAAAACTGGTTGGATGTGGGACTTGCAACTCTATCCTGCAAAAACCTAACTATTGTAGAAACCATACTGAACCTGATGAAACTGTGACCTTTACTCTACAAGGGAGTCTCCAGGGTTTATAGATACAGACATCTACACAAAAAAGAGATATTATACAAGGAGTGCTGAAAAGTACTTTGTTTGACACATTTTCTAAAATTAGTACTTCAGTGACCAATCAGGATACTGATTTTGAGAATTGGGTCAAGCAGGGAACTTTTCAGCACCTCTTATATACATGCATATTTTTTTTTCTACCTAACAAATGTTGGCTATTTGTAGACAAAGGCTTTGAATCAATAAAAAAATTAGAAAGTTTCTCAGCTGACTAAGTGTGTGTGTGTTTTCTGCCTCTAATCATTCAACAACAATCCCATTTATTGATATCCAATGGCAGTTACCACCTTTTGAAGAGAGAATATCAGCAAAAGGAAACTTCTGAAGGTGCACATTTATCTGCAAAATTTATCAACTGCAGTTTGATGAGAAGCAATCCTTTTAACTATATTCAATATACAGTTTGAACATCACTAATCCAGAAAGTTTGGGACCAGAGATAACATCTGATAAAGGAAACAAATAAATTGAATCATTGAAACTTAAGGTAAAAACAAAAAGCAAAATAATGTACATGCTGGAGTGTATTATTGATACCAATACAACTTGATGGCATTGCTAGGTCTGCTGCTAAAAAAGTTTGTTCACCATGTTGTGCCAGACAATTTTTCTTATCAGAATCCATCTAGTACATATATAAATCTACCCTTCATCCATGCATTGAATATTGCTGCTACATCTGGTCTCATGCTCCTGCTATATATTTCAAGATTCTTGACAAAATCCTAAGATGGTTCTGTAATGTAATCGGTTTAGCTCTGGCATCTTGATTTCTGCCAATTTCCCACTGCTGTGGCATGGCTTCCTTGTGCCTTTTCTATAAATAGTTTCAAAACAATTGTTCTAATAAGATTTCTTCCTTGGTGGCTCAAGAGCATATATTTAAGTGTACTACTAGATTATGAACAAGGTCTCATCGTTTTACTGTTGAAATCGCTAGATTTCATTCTAAGTGCGATTCTAATAGATTTTTTTCTTACCTGCAGAACTTTCTTCATGTCAGAACCCCATTGGGTTAAAATTAAGTATAAGCTCAAACCCCCAAGAGATAGACCTCTCATTTAGGAATGGAAAATACCTTTACCATATATATGCATGGGACTCACATTTTTAAACTTGGCCTTGAGACATATTCCAAAGAATCAATAAAAAAAATAAAGATATTTGAGCTTGGATCAAAATTCACTGAACTTGTTTCACTATTCTCCATTGGGATTGAAGTTTTTTTTACTGAAATAACCATAACATTTCATTGGTTTACTCAGTAATAATCAATAAAATTGGATATAAACATAAAATGTTTCTTTTTTTTCTAGCAGAGAGACAAAAAAATACTAGATATATGTAACCATGTTCTATTCTAATAGATGTTTTCTCGCCTGTGGAGCTTTCTGCATGCCAAAAAAACTCCATTGGGATTAATATTAAGCATAATATGCTCAAGCCCCAAGGAAAGGAAAACACCTTTATTGTATGTATAAGCTCTTATTTTTAAACTTGGCTTGGGACATATTCTATTCAAGTGGCTATGTAGATAAATATTGACTTTGCTCAAATTAGTCATGTTTTTGGTAGAGAAGATTAAGTCACTTGACTTTTTTTATCTGCAATTTGGAATGAAAACTTCATTCCTTATTAAATACATACGGATTGCTTTAGTAAAATCCAATAATCCAGGCTTGCACAATAAAAAAAAATAAATAAATGAAAGGGCCACATTGATAGCAGAAAATTAGCTGCAGTCCACAAGAGAAGTAATGAGTGAGATAGAAAGATATATATAGAGAGGGATGGTGCTAAAGTTCCTTTTGCTTTTCTACTGAGAGTTAAAAGAATTAGATTCAAAGGCAGTGAAATATTGATTGAATAAAGTCATCCTTAGTGTTGACTTCAGTGTCCACTTCACATCTACCCTAACGTGATATTGAACACTTTTAAACCATATTTTTATTATATATATATATATATATATATATATATATATATATATATATATATATATATGTGTGTGTGTGTGTGAAAAGTGTGTGTGTGTATATATATATATATATATATATAGATATATATATATATATATAATATATTATATTTATTATTATTTATGTATTATATGTGCCGTACTTATTAGAAAGTGCTCAATATCAGACATAGAGCTAACATATTTGATTGGATTTATGTAAGTTTGTGGCCCTGGGTTTCATGCTTTTACAATCGTCAGACAAACTGATTAATTTTTTTAAAATTTTTGATTTGCGTAGATTGCGTGTAAATCCAAAATTTTTAAAAAATTAATCAGTTTGTCTGACGATCGCAAAAGTGTGAAACCCAGGGTCACAAACTTACATCACTGCAACCATATATATATATATATATATATATATATATATATATATAGAGAGAGAGAGAGAGAGAGATTTTGAAGTGGAGCAAAATTCAATCACAGATTTATATTTTAATATCAAAATATTTACTTTTTCATGCCAAATGTTTTAATGACACTAAATTCCTGCAAGCAAAATTGTGTCATGATTGAACATGTGATAGTACTTAAAAAAGGTATAACTCTTTCCAGGAATGTCTTTTCTTAGGAATTGAAATTATTTTTTTTCCTTCCCTGGAGATTTGTTTAAAATGTCAAACGTGACACAAATGATACATTACTAAAGCATCAAATTGGTTTGTGTTTCAAGTTAAATTTAATCAGTTGATGAATAGAACTTTCTTGATCTTTAACTGATATTCATTTTTATCAAGATTTTAAATGTTGTTACTAAACAAAGACTTTCCTGGTTAACAGAAGATGTAAGGAATTTGTTAATAAAAGAATCCCATATGTTCCACTTTTCCTAAACATAAAGCAAGGAAGGAAAACCTCCATCAATCCTGGAAAGCACATTAACAGTGAATGGACGAGAAATCTATTTTCCAGAAAAACTGTTTCAAGAGAAAGATTTTATAAATTTCAGTAGACAGCAAGTTTAAATTACTCGGTCAATGAATGCCGAATGTTCCTTTATAAGGAAATGGCCAATATTACCATTACCATATATCGATAGATTATTATCAGTGAAAGCTGGTCAACCAATTTGAGGCTGCATGAAAAGTTTCATTTACAATACAACAGCTTTAATTATATCACTCTGTTTCCACTATAAAAATGCTATTAAGCATCTAATGGTGGTAAAATCTTAACAAAATTTTTATATCCGTAGATGTAGTATAATTTAATATAATGTATATACTGTAGTATAATGTATGATAATATAATCAGTATAACATATATAATTTATGATAATATATAATGTAATGTGTGATAATATAATCTGTATAACATATATATTAGGTTGCTGCAAAAATAATGATGTAATAATGTCGTTTTTTGACATATTTTTTAACGTCAAAAAACGACATTATTACATCATTATTTTTGCACCAACCTAATAATTTATGATAATATATAATGTAATGTGTGATAATGTTGTACCATGTGTGAGTTTTAGTTTATAATATATATCCTTAATCAAAATATTTATAACATATTTTACAGGTGTGTAGAATTAGATTTCTACATTCTCTGTTTAAAACCTGTTAAAAGTGGATCACAGTTAAGTATTTTCAATTTGTGCTGAACCCATTAAAATCGGCTCCAGAGTTCAGTACAAAACAATGCTTTCTGATTGGTCCATAAATAATGTTATGTTTCTGCCTATGTCTGCACGGTTGACCTCGAGTTGACCTGTTCAGAGTTCAACATACCAAAAAATTGGTAAACATTCTTTTAAGTTTCCCATATGATCAAGAAAATTAATAAATTTGAAACTTCGACATGACTTAGTGAATCCTTAAAATAATCAACTTGTTACATGAATCCATAAAACCCAACATCCTCACTAAAAGTTAATTTTTATTAACATCAATCCAGCTTATGGAATTCCATTTCTTTTCAACATCAACTCATCTAGTGACCAATTCAACGAAGAAGAGATTTAGAAACCAACTCACTCAATATCTTAACAACATAAAGAGTATCATGACTATATCAGTTGAAGCGAGACAACTCTACCATAAGTCAAGCAATCTATTTCATTCAATTTCACCAGCAACATAAACTGTTTAATTCTTTACCAGATCTAAAGCATAACACCTTTTATATTACCCTTGATCACACAACCAAGAACTCTAAAATGTTTCAAACAACTTTATTATATCGTGTATACTTGTTATATAAAAATATTTTCTGTTAAAACAAATATCTGCCTATTTGATTATTTTCTCTTGTTATTGTTATTATTGTATTTTCTCACTGATACAACATAGGCTAACCCCACTACAGGTGTTAAATTTTATTATGCAACCAAATTTAAGGCAATATGAATTTTTATTTATAAACAAATCTAAGACATTACTGAAACATATTAATAGAAAATTCCATATATTCGAATAAATTATTGTTTCATATTTTATGGGTTCATTGACATTCTATAAACGTCTTCATTTTTCTTTTAACCTGTTGAACCAGAAAGCACAAAAGCAAGAAGATTTTGATAGCAACAACAAAGATGAGGAAAATAGTCAGGATGTGTCAGTAATCTTTTTTAATGATAGACCACAAGCTTTCTATTGGTTTAATATCTGGATGTAATGGTTAGAAAGCTTGCCTTGCTAAATCAATTATGACTGAGTAGTGAGTTCAATCATCACTGGGAGCCCCATATTTTCGACCTTGTGCCATATTGAAGCTATGCTTAGAAAACCAACATTACTTTGTCCTTGAAACCTATTTTGGCAACTACATTGATTGATTGGTTGATTGTTTTCTATGGGTTATCAACCCTCTGCAGGTTATTTAATGCCAGAAAATATTTTTAGATTGTAACATTTTTTTTTAGATATTAATGGTTTATTGATAGAAGTCTTATTGATTAACCCATAGCTGAGGGAGAAGATGTGGATTCATAACTTTCTCAAAGGAATTTGTACGTAAGTGAATATAATGCACCCAATGGTATTTGTAACTCGGCTCCCTGATTAATAATTTCAAGCCATTATCCATTATACTACATGTATATCCATGCTTACAGTATCTGGTATTCCTAAGTGGTCACCCATCAAAGTACTGACTGGGTATGTCTTTACTTAACTTTAGTGATTGTATGGGAACCAGTGTTTTAACATATGTGGCCATAAGCCTTTTTTGGCAACTAGGGCAATAAGCAGCTTTTCAGAATTTTAAAAGTGCATTATCTTGCATGAATATATGCTTTAGATTAAAGCTTCTTGTTTGTGACATGTACCACTCAACAAATGCTTTGTCTAAGAATTAACAATAATTCCTTGCATTCCTCTTGATATGAACATCAATTTCACAATAATATATAATTTTATTGCTGATAATACTGACCTAAAATATTACTCCCCTTCCACATACTGTTATCTGAGTAATGTTGGTTGAATATTTCGTGGAAGCACCAAGCCACACAAGCAGGAGAGTTGCATAATGAAGTCTCACACTAGCAAAGGGGTGTATTTCTCATGAAGTACGTCACTCTTTACATATCTAAAATTAAAACGGGTAAGTTGAAATTTGTGTGATTTCGGAAAATTTTACCAATATCTGTTGATTTTACTGTGAAACATTGACTTACATAATAAAATATGACAGAATAATAAAATTCTAAACAAGGCATAATCTATATAATTTAGAATTCTATAATTAATGAAAACCAAAATTTTAAATTAAACTACTTTTGAGTGAGCGATCAACTCCATTATTCAGTTATTAAAAAAAGATGATTAAGTTACTAGGTTAATTTTTCCCTAATTGCAATTACAACAGCTATTATGAAAATAAATTACTACTTCATTTTTAACATTATCTCTTCCTACACATTTGCTATAAATTTTGTAATAATTTTAGTAGTTTACTAATCTTAGCTTGAAATAATATCAATTGCATCATAGCAAGATCAGGTTTTTTTGCGATTTTTTACTCTTGAGTAATCATATTGCAGAATTTTTGAAAGAGACACAGTTCAAAATTTTAATCACTTGGATCCAGGATATTTCATGTTAATTAACATCAGTAAAATATCTTATCAGATGTTCCAGAATAATCATTGCATTCGCTGCCTTCATCACCACATACAAAGTGACTACATTTATTATCTAATTTATTGCCAAGGTTAAAAAACAAAGAAATTTCTGGTGAGTTATCTCATTGATTTTTTTTAGAAAAGCTCCTGGGTCATCTTCTCTGTGCCATGTCTCTTCAGGATGTGGATGATCATGGCTTTCCATAATGTTCTACCCACCCAGCAATGTGTGTCCCTTTGCCAAGTTTCCTATCCTTTGCCCTTCTTCTGACATCTATTCACACAAGCTTGTCATGTAAGTGGTCTACTGCCCTGTCCTGTCACTTTTACCTTTTGATATGGCCAGTGTGTATCAAATTCTCCAGGCCCTATTTCTTCAATATATGTCCCAAAATCTCAATTATCTCTTTCTGATACTAAGTTAAGTGTCCTTTTTGTTTCCATTTTCTTTAAGATTTCTTCCTTGCTTACATGCTCCATCCATGGTATTCTTGGCATCCTTTTGTTGAACCATATTGGTTGCCTCTAGTTTTCTCTTCATCTGTGACAAGATTGTCCAGCATTTACTACAATACAAGAGGATCGATATCACATAGCAGTTTGGCACTCTTTTCTTTGTTTCTAATTATATTTTCCTGTTTCTCAGTAATTTGCTGAACTTTTGGAAGGTTTCTTTTGCTATTCTAATGTGTGTTCTGATTTTGGTGCTGCATATTCCATTCTCTGTTAAAATATTTCCCAGGTATTTTAAACTTCTCTGCTTGTTTGACTGTTATCTCCATTTTGTAGTTCAAATCTTGGGATTTTTCTCTTTTTGACAACCATACATCCTTTCTCCTTCAATTGCTGTTTTTAGAATGTATCTTCCACTATTCCAATGCACCTTCAAGATTTCAGTGTCACATTTTCCATCCTCAAATTAAAACCCTTCCTAGGTATTTAAACTTCTCAACTTGTTTGTTTTTGACATTTCCATTTTGTAGTTCAAATCTTGGGATTTCTCTCTTTCTGATAAGCATGCATTCTGTTTTCTTACAGTTGACAGTCCTTTCTTCTCACTTACCTCCACTATCTTGTTTCAGAGGTTTTGTGGTTTTACTTCTGTAGGAAGCCCAAACATAGATCGGAAATACCGAAATCAAACAGGTGCATCAATTTAGATATCTTAGAAACATATTAGCAGTGGACGTAAAGTGCAACATAGAAATTTGGAGGCTCAATGTGCTAGTGAAAAATGCCTTCCAAAAGCTGAGTAAAGTATTAAGAAACAGAAAAATATTGTCAGAAACAAAGTAAAGAAAACAGAATTGTTATGTAGTATCAATTCTCCTATATGGCAGTGAATGCTGGACAATCACCTCACAGATAAAGTAGAGATTTGAAGCAACAGAAATTTGGTTCTACAGAAAGATAATAACATGAGACAAATATATAAGCAACAACAAAGTTCTAGAGACAATAGTAACAAAAATAATACTTATGCATAACATCAAGAAGAGATAATTGAAATTTCTGGTGCGCATAATGAGGAAAGAGGGCTTAGAAATTTTGATACTCAAAGGACTTACTGAAGATAAGAGGAAATCAATGCATAACCAACCTGGTGAGCTTGTGCAAATGGATAGCAGAGAAGGGTTTAAGAGAGAAGGCAAAAAGACAAAAGTCATTAAGAGCTACAAAGAACAGGAAATTGTGGAGAGCTATGGTTGCCAACATCCTGAAGGGACAGGGCAGATAGTAAAAGAAGATCTCCCATCAACACAGAAGTACAATTGTCACAACCATTCTACAAATTCTTCAGTTCTCTTCCAAGATTCAGATAGTTTTCTATTTTTTTTACAGTTTTTCGGTTACATTGTATTTTTGTTGAAACAACAAAACCTTACCAACTGACAAATCTTCCTATATTTATTATCAATGACATGGCATATTTTTCTCCCCTGGATTGGGTGATCTATTTGAAATTCAAAGCCCAATTTAACTTTTGTTTCATTCTTTAAGACAGATTAAGCACAGTATTAAGAAACAGGAAAATTTCTTTAGAAACAAAGAAGAGAGAGCAGAACTGCTATCTAATATTCTTTCTTCTATGTGGTAGCAAATGGTGGACAATCATTTCCTAGATATGGAAGAGATTTGAGGCAACAAAAAATGTGGTTTTACAGGGGGATGCTGAGAATACCATGAAACATATGAGTAACAAAGAAGTTTCAAGGTAAATGAAAACAAAAGACACTTAGAATCAGAAACAGATAATTGAAATTTCTAGGACACAAGAAGGAAAGAGATCTTGGAGATTTTTACACTAACAGTACATATTGAAGGTAATAAGGACAAGGAAAGGTACATTACTGATAAGCTTATCTGAATGGATGACTGAACAAAGTGTAGGAGGGATGATAAAAAAATATTGCTAAGAGCTACAAAGCATAAGAAGTTGTGGAAAGCTGTGATTGCCTATGTCATGAAAGGACACAGAACATAGAAGAAAAGAGTTACTAGTTTTATATCTCTTACTGATCTGCATAATTCTAAATGAATCACTGTTCCTACCCAGTCATGCCTACACTTGTTATCTTTCTAAATTAATTTTCTCCATTTGATATTAAATGACTGATACCTACATCTATATGCCTATACAATTATTTAATATTTGCTATGCTTTGTTTGTGTTTGATATTTATTATCATCTATATTTCATGCACACACTTAGAGTTTCAGGTACAGAAAATCTCTAGCACCTTCTTCCGCAACTATAGAACACTTTCCTGAATTTCCAATGCCTCAAATTCCATCTCTAATTTTGAGGCATAGTCCCAAATGTAGAAATTATTATAAACACAACAAACTTTTCTAATCCAGATCTCGGGTGAGGTCATAGTATTTTTCCATATTATTTTCTATTTTCTTTCTTTTGGCAAACTTTATCTGGGAAATATTTTAAGAGATTATGGAAAATGTTATACAGGAATCCAAAAATGCATTGGAATAGTAAAAGAAGACTGAGTAAACCTAAGTAAAATATTAAGAAACAAGAACATTTCATTAGAAACAAAGATAACAGTACTGAACTGTTATGTAATATCAGTCCTCTAATATACTGGTGACTGCAGGACAATCTTCTTACAGCTGATGAGGAGACATGAGATAAAAAGTGTGTGGTTCTTTATAAGAATAATGAAAATCCCATGAATTGAACATGTAAGCAATGAGGAAGTTCTTACGAAAATGAGAATTAAAATGACATTTGTGTTTAAAATCATAAAAATGTTGAAATTTCTGCAACACATAATGAGAAAAGAGGGCATAGAGAATTTGACACTAACAAGGTATACTGAAGTCAAAAAACGCAGAGAGAAACAGTGCTTAAGCTATGTAACGGTATTGCAAACATATATGGCAGAACAGGGATTGAGAGAGATAAAGTGACAAAGATTGCTTAGAGTTATAAAGAATAGGAAATTGTAGAGAGTCATGATCATCCACATCCTGTGGAGGCATGACACACACAAATTATAATACATTGACAAATATTACAATACAAATTGAGCTTTAAAAAGACAAGAATAAAGAGAAAAAAATTAAGATTTAAGTAAAATAATTATAAATCTTTTATTGAATAAATTCATTTTTTGGTTTTATATGATAATCAATTGTTTCTGAAATATTTGTATTTCTAATTTAAGGCAACAATATATTTTTTTCATTTGTTTATTTTTTTATATAAATTAGATTATAGATTATCGTCCCAAAGATGCAATTTAAAAAATTCTTTCATCTGGCTTTCATAATTTTAACTTGACCAAATTAAAAATTTGAAAATTAAAACAGGAATAAAGTAAATTTCAAAAACTGAAGAGCATTGGCCTGGAGCTCACAAGTTTTGAGTCAGTCTAAGTCAGTGGTTCCTAAACAGCAGCAGAAGAGGATAGCAGGTGAGGCGGAACAATTGAAAGACAATCAAAGAGTTTCAAAAAATTCAGATGCCAAAAATAAATATAATTTCAAAATTTAAAATATTATTATAGATTACATGTAATTGCATACATGAGTCCCATTATAAATTACTGACCAATTTTTTCATCATTATATTTTTGCATCATATCAAGTATTATGAGTAGAGTAACTAGGGTCTGCACATCAGAGGAGAGAGTTATCAATGATAATGTTCTGACTTTGAATCTAAGGTTATCTCCCCTTAACTCTCTCTCTGTTTTTTATTTTTAATTTTACTTTTTATCACATAACATTTGGTGAGGGGCGGGCAACTTTTAATTCCGAAAATGCAGCCTAGAGAGAAAAAAATGTTTGGGAACCACTGGTTGTCAAGTAGATATTTTTGATTTGAAATCATTGTACATTATTACAACAGATTGTCTCAGTTTAAAGAGACTTCAAAACCTGGATATGGCATTTAGTGAGATTAAAGCATTTCAAAAGGAATTTAGAAGTCATTTTCTGATTGTTTTAATGCAAATAGTTTTGAGTTGAATAAAAAATGAAGCCTAACTTATTGAAAGAGTAGTGCACAAATATATTTATACAGTACTTAAGTTCTGCTATCTTGTAGGGTAGATCTTGTACCAGAAAGTCACAATGTAATTATTAACAGTGATTAAACTGTAGTTTAAAATTATTACTGAGGTTTAGGTTTTATTCAATCTAGTTATGTGCCATGTATGATACATACTTAGGTGATCATGTATTTTTCGATACATGGCTGATGAGGCAGATTTTTTCCTGCAGTAGGTTGCCATTTCTTTCAATGGTAGACCAGTTGCCATCTGAGGTTACAGAACCCAGTCTGTCCCGCTATTTACCCATAGCTGGGAGAAGAAGAAGATTCATAACTTTCCCAAGGGTATTAGCATGTAAGTGAATGTAAAGAATTTGATTGGAATTCGAACTCGGCTCTCTAATTCCTCGATCCAAATCAATATCCATTACTCCACAATATCAATCTGATAATAGCTACTTGTTCACCACTCGAGACCTCATCTTGTTCACTACTCGAGATCTCATCTTGCTCTCCATTTGAAACTACACCTTACTCTCCATCAGAGCCCTTAACTAACCCCAAATTAGCGAAAACTGTTTTATCATATTTTCACTACAGGCACAAATCTGTACAAAAAGAAAATAATAGCACAAAAAATTAAAATATCAATATTCATTTCTTCTAATCAATCAAGAGAGATTATGTCAGTCCATAAAACAAGCAGCATTTCAAAGTTCTCCTCTGGGAGCAAGCCAAATAGTATTTATTTTTAACTTCCTGCCAAAAACAAAAAAAACATTTTTTTTTTGTATCATTGGGAGAAGTTCACATTAGTTATCCTCATGCCAACCATGATGGGTTTCAACAAAAATAAATCATTCAATATTTTTTTTTTTGACACAAAGACTAACCAATTGAAAAAAACAACAAAAAAACAAAAGCAAATGAAGAACTCATCAATACTCTTCAAAAGAGAATCCACTAGAGTGGATTATACTAAAGGTGACCATGATAAGTTAAATCTGATGACTCAGTTTTGACTTATTTTCTTAATCCCCAAGAAGAAATGCTAAATAAATTTCATATCCATTAATTTTCTCATGAATTTCTCAAATGCAAGTAATATTCAGAGACAATGTTCTTTTCAAATAAAAATCCCTGAATGAACTTCAAATCAAAAGTAATTTCATTTAACTTTATTTTACTTTTCTTCTACTGTGAACTCACATATACATGCAAGTATATTAACCTTAAAAATGTCCAGTTATATCTGATTCAAATAATTTGAATTTACACTCTCCGCTTTCTACAATGCTAACTACAAATAAAAATGTTGATATAAATCATGCTGTATACAAAAAACAAGGAAAAAGCTTATAACTGAACTTTTTTTCTAATATAAATTCATTAAAATTTTATTAAAACAGTCTGATTTGCTTAATCCAGCATGCAGTGGTCTGGCAACTCCCATGATCTGGTACTTTTTTAAGCAGCCACCATCAGTTTGTTGAGCAACTATGACAGTGGTACCATATGTTGCTTACAGTTCTCCACAGCATCCAACAGCAGCAGAGTGTTTTGGTGATACAGTTTGGCTCATTTCTTATATATAGCTTCATATTTACTCATTACTGCTGCAATGTGTATGCAAATCCAGGGCAAGGCATTTAACATTTACTATGCTAAGAGTTGATAGGTTGATTTGTTTGCTTAACAGTATAAAAACTCCTTATGGGTCATTTAAATGCCAATATTTAATTTTCTTGGGAGTTTTGAAGTAATAAATACATGATATGTTATTCTGCTTTCACACTTGAATACATGGTAAATGATACTCAACTTTTGTGTATATACATGTTTGTGTGGACATAATTAGTAGAGGCAGTGATATATGTTTTATGTTGTAGTTTTGCTCAAGTTATATTTTGAAATACAGTTTGATTTCTTTAAGAAATTGTAGGATATTATATGGATTAATGTCATAAAAGAGTTTTTTTCCCTGTTGGTTGATTTTGTTTAGTTGCATATCAATCTCTAGAGTTATTTAATGCAGAAATCTGAATATCTTGAACACAATTTTATGGCTTCAACTAAATATATTCAGAACACAATTATATGCCTTCAACTACAGATAAAATGTATTGTTGGTTATTTTGCTATAAAAGGTATTGTTAGTCAGTTTTTTTTTTTATATATATGCTGCTATTTTTACTATAAAACCTATCTTTATACATTCATAGCATTTTGTTTTAGTCACATCATGTTTTTTTTTCTTTTATAAACTCACTAGCTATGTTTTGGTAGCTCCATTAAAAAAGAAATGGTGTTTCTAATTTTCTTTGTTAGTTTTTCATACAATTATTAATATTATCTTTTCATTATAATTAATTTTTATACTGAGTAGAGTATACTTGGGCTCAGTGGAAATGGTGGTCAGTGAGACGAGAAGTTTAAATAACGGGTTCAGTTGAAAAATTCCCTGATAGACACCTAATGAAGGCTGAAGGACATTGTGATCATAACAACAAAATGAGGATGATAGTCTACATGTAAATTATGTAAAAACTCTTAATCACAGAAATTCAGACCAGAAAAGCAATTGTTCAATATTTCCTGACCATAGGCATTGTAATTTGTAAAACCATCGTGTTGAATCATAGAGATCTAACTTATTTTGCCTGTGACACCAAATGAGTTGCAATATATATATATATATATATATATATATATATATATATGTGTGTGTTTGTGTGTATGTGTTTATATATATATATATATATATAATACTGAAGAGGTTAATGGTCAGAGTTGGATTAAACCAGGAAACAGTCGTATTAAAAAGTGTTCAATACATGTGTGAAAAATAAAAAAAATTTTACATGTAGAACTTTTAAATAAAAAAATTAGGAGATCAGCCAACTGATCTAATTTATATATATATATATATATATATATATATATATAGGGAGAGAGAGAGTGCAATAGATATAATTTTTTATTTCTTTTCACTCTAACCAATGGTTATATTCACACTTATACAGGTATTTCATTTATGTTTAATGCACTGTTACGCATCAAGAAGGTACCATCTGACTCAGCCACCCATAGGATTCAAACCCACTAAAGGACTGAGTCAAATTATTGCTGCACTCCATATGATTCCAGGTCAAGCAAATCTTATTATGGTTTGTATATATGGAAGTTCTATGTACTTTATACTGGTGTACAATATATATATATATATATATGTGTGTGTGTGTGTGTGTGTGTGTTTAGTTATCTGAATTATATATATCTGGAAAAGGACAATATGAATAAAGACATACAGAATTCTGAAGAATATATATATATATATATATATATATATAAAATAATCTGTCACAACTGTTCTTTTGCAGAAATTTAAAAAGAAAAATCTATGAACACAAAAAAAATATTATACACAACAATTTATCAAATTGCATTAGCCATACATAGAAATCAGTTCAATCACAGCTTCAATCTAAAGAACCCCACACTTATTAAAGAAGAAAGTTCTTTAGAGTGTTGCTATTTCTGTTTAGTTATGTGCCATGCATGATACATGCATAGAGGGTCAATACATGACGGATGAGGCAGATTTTTTTCCCGCAGTAGATTGCCATTTCTTTCTGTGGTAGATCAGTTACCATCCAAGGCTATAGGACATGGTCTGTCCTGCTTTTTTCCTATAGCTGGGGGGAGAAGAGGAGGATTCATATATTTCCCTAGGGTATTAGCATGTAAGTGAATGTAATAGATTTGACTGGAATTTGAATGCAGCTCTCCAATTCCTCAATCTGAACCACTATCCATTATTCCACCATGCCTCCTGCTATTTAATCTTACAAAAATATAAATCTCTGTGCCAGAATTTTTTCAAATATCTCTGTTCCCAAGTAAACATACCTGATTATAAAGATTTTTAAAAATTAAAAAGAAAATGGTTAAATTCAAAACCTATTATTTATTGAATCTTACCCAGAATATAAATCTGCAACATTTTCCCATTTTCATTTATTAAATTATATCCATGAACATCATTCATAATTTACCTTGATTTTCAGTTAGCTTGATGTATATTTATGAATATTCTTAAATTTTAAAAAATCTGAAAAACTAATGACATTTTTACTTCTGTTTATAAATACTTGATGCAAATTAAAGTCCATATGTAAAGTCGAAAAGTGTTAGTTAAGTTTTACTTTTATCATATATATATATATATATATATATATATATATATATATATATGCACGTGTGTGTGACATGTTTCATCCATTAAGACTTCATTAGACTGGGTTAGTTGATGTTGTTGTGACTACAAACCCAGTCCAATGAAGTCCTAACAGATGAAATATGTAACAAATAAACTTTTTACAATTTGTCTTACAATTTCCTCAATACTGTTTTTGATATATAAAAATATATATCATTATCTCATATAAAGAAATATAATTTTAAGGTGTGCTATATTTATGGGATAAAGTGCTCAGTATCAGAGATAGAGCGTATGTAAATATAAATATAAAAGTGAACATTGAAGTCAACACTCAGAGGTGACAGGCTGTTTCATGCTAGGCGCAATTGTCAGGCTGTGAATTATATATATATATATATATATATATATATATATATATATATATATATATATATATATATATATAGTGTGTGTGTGTGTGTGTGTGTGCTAAAATTAAACAAAGTAATCCCTTAATCCTCTCATATTCATATGAAATTTTCTTAGTATTTGTCTCCAATGATATTTTTCAGAGACTGACTTACTGCAATATTAGGAATCAAATTCATAATGGTATTCGAAGACTTAAAAGAAAACAAAATGTTCTAAATTGATCTAAAGAGAATACTCCAGATGAGATTAAGTAATCATTTTACCCTAACAGCAAGACACACTATTTCATTATTATTATAAATTCATCATTGACATAATTTGTTGTCACTGTATCATTAGAGATTAAATGAAAATTTTCTTGTCTTTAATACATCTTACCTCTGATATCACAGTTTACATATGCATTGTTTCAAACAGTTGCATTCTGGGGAAAAAAAGATTTTGCATTGCACAATAGGTAATTGCCATCCATAGTTAAAAATCCTTAATCTTATATCTTAATTTTCATATTTCATAAAAAAAAGTGATTGTTAACTTATTAAATATGAGAGAGATCATGAAAGATATTCTGGTCATGAGTCTAAAGCATTAATGAAAGTTCTTGAACTGGCCCCTGTTATCTCTAAACTCTACAATAAATGCCTTGCTGCTACTTGCTTTCCTACTTGTTGGAAATCCTCTTCTGTAGTTCCTGGTATTAAGTATTCAGGCGAATTATCTGATTCTTCTAAATATTGGCCTATTAGCCTTCTATCTCTTTTTGGCAGAGGCTCTTATCAACTCTGAATTGGTTATGCATCTCATCTTGCAAGGTCTTCTTTAAGATAAGCAATGTGGTTTTTGCTTCTCTAAGATAACTGCTGATGTATTAATGGTTATTGCTGAAAGAGTCTATCAAGCTTTAGATAAGAATGGTGAAGCTTGGGCTGTTGCTTTGGATATCTTGAAGGCATTTCACAGAGTTTGGCATTGTGGTCTTCTTCCCAAGTTGAACGGTTATGGTATTTCTGGATTAATTTTTTGAACTGATTAAGTCTTTCTTATTGAATCAGAAAATGGAGGTTGATTGAATGGCCAATCTTCTAGATCTTTTTGCATTAATGCAGGCTTCCCCCAGGTTTTTATTCTTGGACTTATATTGTTCCTAATTTTCATAAATGACCTTTCTAATGGCATCAGTTCTCAACTTGGTAACTATACTGATGAAACAACTATTGACTCCTTTCTTAATAGTAAGTCTCATCAGTTTGATTAGGTCAAATTGGCAGATGATCTCAAAAAAAAAAAGAAAAATATAATAACCTGTTAACTGGGGCAAGGAATGACTTGTTAATTTTAATGCCTTCAAAATGTAACTGCTTTCTTTTAATCATCTAAGAGAACACTTTCTGCCTTTCATCAGCAAGGATGATCCTAACCTCTATGACATTGATTCATTGTGCCTTCTTGAACTAAGGCTTTTCACTGACAATTGCTAGGTCTGCTGCTAGGAAAGTTGGTTCACTGAACCATGCTAAATGATTTTTCTCACCTGAATTTATCTTACATATTCATAAGTCTACAATTTGTACTTGCTTTGAATATTGTTGACAAATTTTGTTTAGTGCTCCTGCTATATATTTAGAGATTCTTGATGAAATCCAAAGAAGAATCTGCAATATTATTGACCCTAATGTGGCATCTTGGCTTTAATCACATTCACACTGTCCTAATGTATATTCTATAAATATTTTCATCGTAATTATTCTGATGAACTTTTTATGGAACCTAAACTTTATGAATTTAAGTACAAGTCTAGATTAGCAGCAAGGTCTCATCATTTTACAGCTGAAATGGCTAGGTAAGTTCTATGCTAACATTTTCTTCTATCACACTTTTGGCTTCTGGAACTATCTTATGGCTTCTTGCTTCCCAGTCAACTTTGATCTTCAAAAATTTAAATGCAATATCTTCAATTGTCTTAATTCTTGCTCTTTTATTGTCCCCTTTCCTTAATAGTGTTTTGTTTCTCATATTTTCTAATAATCAGTAACCTTTTGCATTATAGTGACTTTATTGCTTTGCTCGAGGTGAAATGATTAAAAAGAAAAAAAGAAGCTATTATTTAACACTGCATACATTTTTGCTCCTAAAATATATGCCTTGTCTGTAAAGTAGAAAAGACATTTTAATTACTTACTAAGTCTAATGGTATATAAGACTCATTTACAACCTTTATATTTAATATTACAGTATTATGGATTCAAGTTAGATGCAAGTACTGGTAGTTTACAGCATTTAGACAAGCATTAGTCTACCAACACTGTGCTAAGATATGGGAACTATATTTCAAATCATTTTTTGGAGAGAAGAAAAGATATATATAAAATTTGTTGCTGCATTTATGAAAATGGTTGGCTTAAATCTTGACTTGCAATATTTGAGTCTACTATAGAAAGGCATTCCAGATGATTTTACTATAGAATACACTGAGAATTAATGGGATATCTTTAATGATAGAATAAGGTTATTATATGTACAATTATGTTCTGTATTCCTGATTCTCAAGGTATAACAAAAGTGTACTTTAAATACAAATATATTTGTTAACATAAACTGTATATAAAACTCACTTTCCTAAAAATGTTAGAATTTCTAAAGGTAAATGCACAAAATGGAATGGGTTTTGAATTGAAAAAAATAGATGAACTTTCAGTCAGTAACAATGTTCCATCCAACTATTTTCTTTCATGTCTATATTCCCTGCTGCAAAGAGTCTATGCCATGAAATACAACAATAACTATATAAAATGACTTTTCTGAGTAAAAAAAGAAAAAAATGAATGTCAACTAAGAAAAGCAATTTTCTGTTTGCTAAAAGAATGTAGAATCAATGAAAAAGTTTAAAAAGAAATTATATCGCTGATGTTCAATCTGAATATTTTTTGTTATTGTCAAAGAACATACATTTTTACAATCATTTCAGGGAGGATGAATTTCAGAGAATGCTAAAGTGCAAAGCATTCTGTCAAAGATGATGGGATTATTTACATACGACTCAGCAAGCCAACTAAGGATCAGTGGGAAGTATCTGTGTACTCTGACATGTGTTACACACATTTGTTATTCATAATAGAATTGGGAAAAGAAAGGAAAAACAGGGAAAAGAAGGTGTGAAGGGAGGAATGCAGAGGGTAAGTAAAAAAGCTGGAGAAAAATAAAAATAAAAGTGGATGAAAAGAGGAGAAAGGATAGAGATATGCGAAAGACACAGACAGTGAGGTTTACAGTTTTGCATTTTATTTATCCTTAACCTTTAAATTATTTTTTTTAAGTGGGTCTTGCTTTATTGATTTTGTTTTTTAAAGTATGACACACACAACTGTTTTAATATTGTTATGAATTTAAAAGCAATTTAAAAACGGCAAGACAAAATGGCGATAACCTTATTCAGCAAAAGAAACTGAGCTGAACAACACTATTGGTGTCTCTCCACATAATCCCCCTCCCCAAAATACAGCAAAAATTATAAAAGAACTGAAGCCAAAGTTCTTCAAACCTTCTGTACCAGTGGAATTAATAAGAGCATTGGGTCCCATGCACCAGCTAAGCATAGATTTTAAAGGGCCCTTACCATCTAATACTCGTAATAAGTATTTGTTAACGGCTATAGATGAATATCCCCATTTGCATTTTCTGGATATCAGTTCAGCAAAAGTGATAAAATACCTTGATCAAATTTTCAGCCTTTGTGGGTTCCCATCTTATGTTCACTAATAGAGGTGCATTTTTTATTAGCCAAGAATTAAAGCACTCCCTAACTCAGAAAGGAATAGCCACAAACGTGTTTTCTCCATACAACTCGACAGGCAATTCACAAGTTGAACAGTACAATGGACTTATTTAGAGAAATATTTATCTGGCATTAAGAACTTACAATATGGATCTAAAACTTTGGGAAATAGTTCTATTAAATGCTCTCCATTCTCTTCAATCCCTACTTTCAACATCTACCAATACTACAAATGAAGGGTTCTCCAACTGGCTCATTTTTACCTTTGTGGCTTGTCCCCAGACCTGTACTTCTGAGAAACTTTGTCCAGTTAAGTAAAAAAGACAATTTTGTCAATAGGATGGAATTGCTTGACATAAATCCTACATATGCAAATATAAGGTACACAGATGGACAAGAGTCCATAGTATCTCTTCAAGATCTGGCACCTTGTCCATCCACTGAATTGAATGGGAGAATAAGTATCCTGAATATCCATGTTTCTGAGGACCCGGGCAGTTCCAATATACTCACTTCAACAATGTCCCAGTATGATAATTCAAGGTTATTATCTAATGAAGTTATACCAGCCTCTAATCAATTTCAGGCTACTCACAAAGGTGGTAATGTTCTATGAAGGTCTTCAAGAACATGAAAGGCACCAACAAAGTATGGATATTTTTTTATGTGAGTAAAATATTCTTCTCCTTCCTGCAAGAGGGTAGTGTGTTATGAAATTAAATCTCTTTTTGATGTTTAATATGTAAATTTATTGTATGCAAATGGATGTTCATTTGCATACAATAAATTTACATACAAAACACCAAAATGAGTTCATTTCATAACAAATATATAGATTATTATTAATTTTCAATGAGTATTTACTCCATTTTAATTTTTTAAATTTTCAACATAGTTCATTTAATAAAATAATACTGCTGTTACTAATAATACTATTGCTGGGGTCAGAACTAGGGTTGTTGGTACCCTGGGCAAGCTGAACTTCAGCACCCTTACAAGTATAATTTTTTAAAATTTTCACAAGGGGAAAAACTGAAAATGTAGTATAATGAGTTTATTACAATATACAACTTAATATAAGCTACAGAAAACATTCCTTATTCTACCTGAAACATTTCTTTTCTAGCCTTTAGATCTGAAAATTTTCTACTGACAAAATAGCCAAAGAATTTAATTTGTCTTGAGTCACAGATAAGCTTTAGTTTACTGAAGCTTCTCTCTCCAGTGGCCACAGTAATGGGTACATTAAGTATTATTCTCAATGCAACCCACAGATTTGGCATGACATCCTCTAACTTATTTTCGATGTACGACCCGACCGAATATGATCAGTATTCAGCCTGCACCCAGAGTCAATTTGCTACTAGCTTTAGGACATGCTTTATATAAGTTCACCCAGAAAACAGCAACTAATCAAGTCTTCACTTGGGCGATTCGATGTTATAGGTCGGGTATGATTCGTTGTACTGATTTTCCTACATGTGGCAAAGACAGAGTGTTGTTTTTTTTTTTTTTTTTTGGAAGAAGAAAAGAAACCAATAAATATATATACAATAATAAAATTAAAAAAAACGACTTATTATATTGGCTCATCTTAGACTTATTTTTCTTTCTCTTCCTCCCCTTTTAAATTCTTTATTATTTCTTATTTGTTTGATCTTTTTTCTCTTTTTATAACTTTCCTTTTTATTCTTAACTACACTTAACAGAATATTTAAAATAGATAAATTTAATTTAAAAAAAAGTAAAGAGTAAACTTTTTCAATACTTACAGGTATTTACAAAGCTTAGCTTAATCTGACACAAGGCTAGAAGTAAATAAAATTTACTACAGTAATAATGATCTGGTCTTAAGCGAAACAGCTCCATTCCAAACATTCCTGCTATTGTTAGTCCTCACTTGGTGCCTCATAAATGGAGCTTTCTTTCAGATAAAACAAATCTTAGTAAATATTCTGTGCCTTTCCATGGAATAATGGTTAGCAAGTTTGTCAGGTAGGCCATTGCCTCATAATTATAGCTTTCTTTCAATAATGGTTAGCAAGTTTGTCATGTAGCCTATTTCTGTTGTTGTTAGAAATCCATTGCCTCATATTTATAACTTTTTTCAGAGAAAGCTAATTTTCATAAATATTTAGTGTCTTGCCATGAAATAATGGTTAGCAAGATTGTCTTGTAAGACATTTCAGTTGTTGTCAGGAATTCAATGCCTCATAATTATAGCTTTCTTTCAAACTAAGCTAATCTTTGTAAATATTCAGTGCCTAGCCATGGAACATTGGTTAGCAAGTTTGTCATGTAGGCCATTCCTGTTGTTGTCAGGAGTTCATTGCCTCATAATTATAGCTGTCTTTCAGATTAAACTAATCTTTATTAATATAAAGTTTTATAGATGCAGAGAAAAAAATCTATAATGTTCATTGTTTTTGTTTTAAATATTTTTGACATGCTTGTTAATAAAATGCATATCAATGAAATACATGTGCAATTATTGTGACACCAGTAATATATATCAAAACATACACAGTTCAGTAAGCATGAAAGTTGATATCTCACATTAGGCAGTAGAATTCATATGTGCATGAAAATCCAAAACAAATTTTCTGTCTTTCACAACACTTGGAGGTTACAGCATTGGAAAGCCAATTTATGTTGCTAAATAATAGATAAAACCAGATATACCTTCACTGCATATGCCAGATGCAATTAGGGACAAAGCCATGACAAACACTGGACAGCATATGTCATTTTCCTAGAGAAATATCATAAAACTAATGCCATGTTTACACACCTGTTACATCTATTGATAGGCTTGTTTGTACCTATCTGTAATGCATGTGTTTGTAACAACTCGGATACAACAGAGTTTGCTTTAATTTTTATTACTATTTCAATGTTGGTTGCTTTTTTTTGGTTTCCTTTTACTGACAGTTTACCTAATACAAGGCATAAGAGCCATTCAAGATAGAGGGCTATTAAATGAGATTGTAAGGAAGGGGAAAGTAAGAGAGTATTATGATGAGTAGGATAGATAAAAGTTGACCTTGGAATTAAAGAGACCAAGTTTGTAGTTGCCAGGGAAGCATTTTCTTAGGAGTTTGTTCCACAAAATAACCATTTTAAAAAAGAAACTGAGTGGAACTTGCTTTTTATCAAAGAAAATTGAAGGGAATGGGGATGGTTTGTCATTGTGAACATGGCATAGGAGCCCAGAGCTGTGAATTAAACACTATTCTATATTTATTGAGAAGAATAATTTTATATTTACAAGTTTATAAAAAATATGCAAGCCAACTACAGTGCAATATTTATCATTTACCATAAGAAGATAACTATGAAAACAAATTTTATTCTTAAGTTTATAAAAATGCCTGTGAACAAGAACATTAGAATAAACTTTAATCTTCAAAAATTTAATTGCAATGTCAGTTGCTTTCTACTCTCCTGATAACTAAAGAGCAAGAAGAAAAGAAGTGTAAAGTTTCTATTTTCTAATTCTTCCACACCCAGTAATCCATTGGGTCCTAGTGACTTTACTGCCTTGCCTGGGGTGAAATTGAAATAATAAAAAAAAACAAAAACAAACAAGAAAAAACACGTAAGTATGAGCGTTATAATGGTCTATAATGGGTATGTCCCAATTCTTATAAATACAGTGGAATATACTGTGTGTTGGGATTCACTTGTGATTTACCTTTGCCTCTAAGCCCATTTAAATTCATTATTAAGTTGCTGTATTTTGGTAAGATATCCATTATAAAAGTTAACCAATCCTAAAAAGGATTCTAATTCTTTTTTATTAGGAGGTATAGATACCTCTGAAATTTTCTTAATTAACTTTGGATCTGCTGCATTGTCATCTTTTGAAATTTGGTAACCTAAATATGATATTCTATCACAATCAAATTCACATTTGTCTCTGTTTATTGTGATCCCCACATGTTTTAACATGTTCTCTTTTTCATGCTACTGATTAATTTCAATTGTTATTGTTCCAATCTTATTTTAATACCATACCTATGGACTATAATGGATATATCCCAATCCTTATAAATACAGTGGAGTATACTGTATGTTGTCTTCCACTTGGGATTCACATTGATTGTTTAAAATGTTCTCTTTTTCATGCTACTGATTAATTTCAATTGTTATTGTTCCAATCTTATTTTAATACCATACCTATGGACTATAATGGATATATCCCAATCCTTATAAATACAGTGGTGTACACTGTATGTTGTGTTCCACTTGAGATTCACCTTGATTCACTTCTAGCTCACCACTGGCAGATGATTATTTACTACACACCGCTGGCAAATCTTGTATGTTGTTCCTGATATAAATATTATCGTTCCATTTCCGACCTTCATTTTGGTTATTCTTATTCAGTAAACTTTTCCTAGGTTACAACAATGAGTAATTATAATTAAACATTTTGTAAAAATGCATTTTATGGATATGTCTTTCATTTTCTCTTGCCATATAAAACCACTAAAATAGATCTAAACACAATTCTTTTTGTTTTTACAATAAGGTTTATGCTGTACAAGGTGCAGGGGCCACTTGAGGTAGAGGGTTACAGTAAGAGGCATTTTATATGGATAGGAAGAGAAGATAATAGTTAACTCTAGACTTGAACAGGTTAAGATTGTAGTGATCAAAGAAAACTCTTCTTGTGTGTCAGTTCCACAGAGCAGCCATATATTTAGCTATTGTTTTTAGAAAAAAAATTAGGTCTATATGAGTGCATGGTTGTAAGCAAAAGAGACCACCCAATGTAAAAACTACACATTAGGGATGACAAAATCAAGCATGTACAGAAATGTAATTATCTGAACCATACAGTAACAGATGACAGAAAATGTGGTAATTTTTTCAACAAAATATTTTGATTCAGATTTGAGAATGATAGTGATTATATATTTAAAAAGGCTAGCATATATCATTATTTCAAATAACCTATGCTTTTTACAAGACTGAAAGGAAAAATTGATTTAAGATCAACAGTAACAAATAGTAATGCCTATAACTAATATGACATTCAGAAATTCTTTCACCCACTGTAGAGACAGTTTTAATATCTGGTACCACTGCTTAGAGCTGGCATGTCTTACACTTGAAATTCCAGACCATGTGTGTTTTTTTGGGCCCTGTTGTGGCTTTTGCTATTTTTTTTTCAGCATTGTTTTATGATCATCCACCATGTTTTGAATTATTTTTAAACTGATGTTACATTTTCAGTTATCAACTAATAAAATACATTGTGTATTTTATTAGTTGGTGCAGTGTGTACTATGCAGGAATCCCCAACAAGTTTGGGGCCCTAAAAGGGACAATTTCAGTAGTGTTTTTCACTTTTTGTAATTTTTACTTCTTTTCAACCTATATTGTAAATCATCAACTGCAATAATTGACAGGGCCAGTGCTTACTACCCCAAACCTCTCAACTGCATGGGGGCCCCATGCCTACAGGGTAGGGGACACAGAAATGCTAATTTTAGTAGTGTTTATTTTTTTAAATTGTAATTTTCTTTCTGAACAGTTCTTTTAATTCAGTTAAGAGGGTAATATATCCCAGTAATATTTTTTATTCTGAGATCATACCACTAAGAAGGATCTCTGATTTTTTTTTACTAATAGTAATACTAACCAGAAGTCCATGGTTAGTAATTAAAATAAAATTTCCAGTCTCTATTTTTTGCATTTCTAGAAACATAAAACAAGAAAATGATTGCTTAAAAAATAAAAAAAATGTTTAAATATTTCAACACATGAAAAATTTTCCTGAAAACTGAAATACTGTCTTTAAAACAAATTTTTAAGACAACCCCATTTGTAAAACTTTTTTTTTTCAGTGGAGATGCATCAATGATTAATCTTTATGGAAAATGTAAAAATTTGTGACAAACATTTTCTTTCTAGAAAAATTTTGTCATGAAAATATTGGTGGTTATTACAAAAGGAATAACATTTTCTCAGATTATTTTTACATAAAAAGCTTATTATAAAAGTAAATAATTAATGAATATGTGTTGAAATTTTCATTTAAATTAGATAATTACCTGATTTTTGGTAATTTAAAAAAGCATTGCCTTTCCTACACCAATTTTCCTTCAAGGGTTTGTGGCTCCTGAGTTGGGCAATTTTAAAATCAACAGGTGGTAGAGAGTGGTACTCCGTATCAAAGTTTCAGGGGAGCTCCCAAGACCCTAGTGCCAACTCTGCCACTGCTTGGAGATTAACTAGAGTCTAAGCTTGATGGAACCTACGCTTGGATGCTGAAAGCTATACTTAACATTTCTTGGCAACAACATCCAACTAAATCACAGCTCTGCAGACCTATACCTGATATTTCTACAATCATACATGAACATAGATTGCACTTTGCAGGACACTGCTGATGGGCAAAACAAGAACTTGTGAGTGATCTATTGCTCTGGACACTTAGCCAATGGTGCAAGACAGGCTGGCCACCCAGCAACCACCGACTAGCTATGTTATGAGACAGAATGCTACCCTAATGATCCTTATGACCTTGATACAGGACTGTGATGGTTGGCGTGAAAGACACATGGATGTCTGAGCTAGTGTAACCAAATAAATATTATATTTCCCAATGGGAATGAAAAAGAATACTTTTTGAACAAGCTTTAAACTGAAATAATGCATGTATATCAGATCTCTAGTGATAACTCATCGACTACCTAACCATTCAGTCAATTAATAAATCTGGATCCAATGCTGAAAAGAATACAATATGGTAATGGTAAAATTAGCTGTTTCCATGCAAGAAAAATTCAATATTCATTGGCTGAACAATTAGCATTACTATCAGTTAAAATTTATAAAATCTTTTACTTAAAATAGTTTTTTGGGAAATTAGACTTCTCACATCAACTAAGTGTTATAGTACTTTCTAGTATTGATGGGAGCTTCCTTCCTAACCTTTTGCTTAAGACAGTGTGTAAAGTTAACATCTTGATTATCTCATTATTTTCCCTTTTATTTATATGTTCCCTCCATTTTGGCTGTTGCTGCTGTTGGAAGTATTCAATTGATGTGGTCTTTATTTTTTGGTAAAACTGTGATTTTGCAGGAACATTCACTAGTGAATAGCGATTGGTGAATCTTGATGGAGTGTTTGATTTGTTTTCTGCAGCCTATCAACCTTTTGCAGATTATTTAAAGCCAGAAAATATTTTTAGATTATAAGAATTTTTTGGTGATAATGATTTAGTGATACAGGTTTTACTAATTAACCCATAGTTGGGGAGAGAAGGTGGATTTATACCTTTCCTAAGGCTATTTGCATTTAAATGAATATGACGACCCCAACAGGAATTGGAACTCAGCTCCTTGATTAATAATTTCAAACCAATTACACCACTTGCACATCCAAGCTTACAGCATCTGGTATTCTTATGTGATTATCCATCTAGGTACTGACCAGGCTTAACATTGCCTAACTTTGGTGATTGTACAGGTACAGGTGTTTCATGATGATATGGCCATGGGCTGGACTAGTGAAGGATTGTATTCTTTAACACCCAAAGGATTCATTTATCGTGAGTTTATGGAGATTATCTTATGACAACGTTCCCACTGTAGATTACTATAATTTTTTTGTGGGTATATTGACCTTGTGTAATGATTAAAAGAAAATGCACATATGTTGATAAATACAAAAAAAAATTCTTTATATAGACAATATAATAATACAGAAAGGTGAAAGCTGAAGTTTCAAGAGTTCAAGTGTAAAAATCCTGATGCATACAAGAGAGAAAAAGCCTGGTAAAAAGTAAATGTAAATTTCCCAATGAAGTAACTATGTGAGTGAAGTAAGGTATATATGTTTTCAACTGTAGCAGTAGACTGCTTAAAAGGTGGTGAATGAAATGATGTATGTTTTTAAATGTAGGACTGTGTAGATGTCTCAGGTTGCCAGCTGGTTATACAGGTGTTACATTATGATGACTGCAGCATTGGAGAAGGGACAAAATTTATTTAATGATTCTGATTGAGAATGATTTTCAATCTCATTATAAACATTATATGTGGTTTTGTGGCCTGGTGATTCTGAATATACATCAATTTTTAAAGATGAGGAAGTTCTGGCCTTATTATTAATTTTTATTTTTTTTCTCTTATATCCTGGTTGTGAAAGCTCTGATTGGTTGGTCGAAATATGGCTTTTTGACATGGTGATTCTGAATATACATCTATTTTTAGAGATGGTGAAATTTTGGTGCCCTTGTTATTATTTATTTACTTTTCTGTCATTACACTTGAAGCCAATTTTAATCATTGATCTGCAAAAATGGTTGTAGATAGAAAGTTTGAGCATTTCTGAATGAGTTGGATGCCATGCATGGCATTCATATTAGAGTCTAAATCTGATAATGCTGTTTAAGAAAATGACTAGAATTTTCATGTTAATATTTTGCTTTTGTAGTATCTTACGATGTTGGAAAAAAGTAGCCCTAGTGCAACCTAACCTGCATTCAATTTTTTATACTAAATTTGTTATAACAAACTCATACAGTGGCATCTGAAGTGTTCAGAAATTATTTACACTATTAACATTTTATCTGTTGTCTTCCTCATTGTTGTTATCCTCACAATGTTTGTGCCCTCTGGCCTTCATCAGGTTATATCAATCTGGGTAACCTATAGGGAATTTTGAACTGAACCATTTATTTAATCAGTGTGTGGTATACGGTTCTCGTTTCATTGCCCGTGTCTAGGAATATCTCATCTAATTCTTATTTTTAGTACTGTTCAGTTATTGCTTACCCTTTTTTCCACTGAATTTAAGTACACACTGCCTGGCCCAGAAATAGAACTGTCACTAAATTCATGAACCAACACTTTAATCCACTAGGTTATTGTCCCGCAGGATAATTCTCTGTGGAGAACTTAAAACCTTCAACCTAGCCTACCTGCTGATGAGTGCTGCTGTGTTTGTCATGCTTGACTGCACTTACTGAAGCTTTTAGAATTTATTAATTCATTATTCTGAATGGATTCAGGGTAGATGCCATCACTGCTTTCATTCCAATTCCAGATCATAGTTTCGATTTTGAAAAGGTTCTTTTTAGAACACAGATAATCACAAATTAGGTTCCATGATTTGAATATTACATTATACAAGGTAATTATCATTGTATCTTTTGATATTAAAAGAATTTGGTGGTTATTTGGGTGCTTGAGTCAAAAAAATTGATTCTTGAATTACATCTGTCAGGTATATAAACATGTCTAATGGTTCACTGAGTCAACTCCTACCTTTGTTCTGATATTTCTGAAAATGCTTTAGATTTTAGAAACCCTAAAAATATGCCTCATGAGTAAAATGTCTATGGCAAAATCCTGACAAAAAGAATGAATGGCACTCAAGATAGAGCAATAAAAATATCTGATTGTTCTCTTTTATTCCACACACAAAAGACACAATAAATCTTTGTTGTGTGAAGATGTGCCATTATGATAGAAGGTTGTGCTTTTTGTGTAAGAAATAATTCTGAGTTTCAACCAGTATAAATCAAAGCCTTTTACAAGAGCTTTTAAGGAAAATATGATTCAGAACATACTGCTGATATTTTTAATATGAAAATTGTAAAGATGATGATGACAAAGTGGATTATATTAATACTGATGATGATGATGGCTGTGTTAAAGATGATCATGAAAATGGTAATGATAGCACCAATAAAAAGACATTAATAGTTATCATAAATAAAAGAGCATGATGATAGTTATTTCAGTGATGGTTTTATTATAAATACCAATAGAGAAATAAAAAAAAAAGGAACTTTGATTAAAAAAAATGAAAATGCAAAAAAAAAAAAAAAATGATGTGGTAATAACATTTTTTTTTTTTTTTTTATACTGCTGCCATATATAGGAAGGAGCAGCCCAGTCTTCACTTTCCACTCTAGGTAGAGTCCAAAAGCATCTTCACGTTCTTGCTGGCAATAAATTATTTTCCACCTTGGAAACTGTTTCTCACAGATGGAATGTCGTAAGCCTCTCGCTGCTCTATTACCATTTCCATTGTTGTAACCTAGGAAAAGGTTACTGAATAAGAATAACCCAAACAAAGGTTGGGAATAGAATGATAATATCTATAACAGAAACGACATAGAAGATTCGCCAGCAATGTGTAGTAAGTAATCAACTGATAGTAGTGAGCTAGAAGTGAATCAAGGTGAATCACAATTGAATCCCAAGTGGAAAACAATATTCCACTGTATTTAAAGGATTGGGACATACCCATTATAGTCCATATGTATGGTACAACATCCATAGAGAGGGTTCAGATGAACTCCACTCATTAATTTCACCAACTTCTTGGTTAAGAGTCACCATGCCATGCACATTGTAGCAAACCACCCCCATTCTCTTCATATTCTCATGGTGAGATGTAAATTTCACTCAAGCAGCTTCTTCCTATGAACCACTCACTGCCTAGTGGAACTGACTCCCAAGAGGTTGTTTCCCTGATCACTACAAACCTAACCTGTTCAAGTCTAGGGTTAACCATTATCTTCCCCACATATCCACATAAGCTGTGCCTCTGTAACCATCTATGTATTTTGTTGAAGTTGTCAAGCTCAAATATTTAACAATGCAATAGGAGAAATTCCATGGGTATTTTAAAGTTGTGGGACTTGCAAGGGGCTTATTCAATCATTAAATTAAGAATTATGATTCATCAAAAAGAATTAATTCTTGAGAAAATTCAAATTGGAAATCTGAAGTTTTGATGGGTACTGCTAATAATAAAAACAAACAAATATATTAATCAACTCATATTTCATGTGATCTCATATAGTTTTATATGCTGAGGTGTTCTATCATTTCCTTGATAAGCAAAGAAATGCACACTGGTTTGACTTTAATTTTTATTCCAAGAGATTTTCCTTAAGACTACTAACCAACTTCTTTTTGTGACCTAAATGTTCCAGTCAAACCGTTCTATAGCATTTATCAGACTTAGGTCGGCTGAGGGGATTCATATAGTGCAGACATGACCAACTAGATAAGATTGTTTTTTGTTTGTTTATTAATATTGCAGTGTAAATGAAAAAGAATTTTAAATTTTTAAAATACTGCACGATTCAAAACAAGAAAAAAAAAAAACAATATACTTGCACGTGTAGAAGCTGTTATTGTTTTTAGCAAACAAAAGAGTCCTCTAATTCCCTTGTGTTACACTTCAGGAAAGATTGCCTAATGGGACTACGCTTTGAGATGTTTGTACAACTGGAACAATCAAATGGTAACTGATGTGAGAACTTGGCCTGATAGTCTCAGAAATAATAGATTGCATTTGATTTGTGTATTATTTCATATCTCGCTAAAGAGTTTTGACACTTAAATAAATACTGAGTTTGGTTAATATTTCATGTCACTTACCAGGTAAATTTATTTTGCTTTGCTCATTCAATATTAGAAAGGACAGCAGATGATAAATGACTGCTGTTTTCTTTTGTAAAGCTTTCTCCAATGAAATGTTCACTCATTCTGTCTGAATATATGAGAATGAAGACAGTATGAAAGCAGTAGCCATAGAAATATAACAAAAATGCCACTTGTTAAATAATTTCAAACAATTTCTTCAGGTCAGTCAATAAATAATCATATTATACATTATTCTATGTGCTGTGTCCCTTCAAGATATTGGTGATCATAGCTCTCCACAGTTTCCTGCTCTTTATAGCTTTTAATAATTTTTATCTTTTTGTTATCTCTCCTAAACCTTGCCCTGCCAAGCTAAATAGGTAGATTATGCATTGTTTTCCTCTGTCCCTCTTGACTATGAGTACCAAATTTTCTAAGCCCTTTTTTCTCATTATGTGCCCTAGAAATTTTACCTATCTCTTCCTGGTGTTAGATATACGTGTCCTTTTTGTTTTCATTTGCTCTAAAACTTTGTCATTGCTCACATGTTTGGTTCATGGGATTCTCAGTATCCTTCTGTAGAACAGCATTTCTGTTGCTTAAAGTCTCTTCTTTATCTGTGAGGAAATTGTCCAGCATTCACTGTCATATAAGTGGACTGATATTACATAACAGTTCAACTCTTTTATTTACAAACATTAAATAATTAATGATACAAACCATAATATAAAACAGGGGTCAGTAACCCTCTTAGAAGTGAACCAGATTTATAATGCTTTCTGAAACTTGTGTGCTCAAAATATACATATATGTATTTTAATATATTTGTTTGTATGTTATTTTAATAGATACAATTTATTTAAGTAAATGCTCTGTTTCTGAAATAAGCAATATCCTATACTTGGGTATATACACACACACAGATATTATATATATATATATATATATATATATATATATATATATATATATATATATATGATCGACTCTCCTGTCGAGATTCGATGTATGAGGGTCAAGCAGATCAGTTTCCAGGAAACCAACAGGACCATCCACACTTTTTGGAGGGACGAATACAGAGACCTGGTGCACCGAATGCCACAAGGTTCCCAAACGACCCTCCGCAGGTTTTGAATTCAGAGTTGTCCTTCTCCTAGACCAGTTGCCATCCAAGGCTATAGAACCCAGTCTGTCCTGCTATTTTACCCATAGCTGGAGGGAGAAGAAGAGGATTCATACCTTTCCCAAGGGTATTAGCACGTAAGTGAATGTAATGGATTCGACTGGAATTCGAACTCGGCTCTCCAATTCCTCAATCCAAGCCGATATCCATTACCCCACCGTGTCACATATATATATATATATATATACCCAAGTATAGGATTGATATATATATATATATATATATAGAGAGAGAGAGAGAGAGAACTGAGGTAAAAGGTCAAAGTCAAGAGCAATTTAGGAACATACCTTATTTGAAGCAATGGCTCTGGATGCAGGAGTTTAGAAATAGATGTTAAAATGGTATCATAATCTATGAAATTGATTGGATTAACTATATAAAGCATAAACCAGGACTAAGGCATCATCAGCCATACCAGCAACCATGTCTTGTAACGCTCATATCTGCACAACCTGTGAACTTTTAACTTACTATATACACACACACACACATACATATTATTTATATATATATATATATATATATATATATATATATACATACATACACATGCACACACTATAGTGTAAGAAAAGACAGTACTCAATGTAAAATGACAGAGCTATTTAATATATTCAAAATATTCATAATATCCTACATTGATTGCACAACTCAGAGTTTCATGCTTTTTGCAATCTTCAGGTGAAAGTTTGGGCTGACACTATTTGTTTAATATTTCTGGTTATCATGAGATATTTTATTGTTCAGATGGATTATTATTAATGTTAATTATTTCAATGAATTGTAGTCTAAGTTTGGATTTGAATTTAACATTTAAAATTCAAGATAAGACTTATAAATTTTAATTTAAAAATGGACACTGATATTAAAAAAGCATTAAGATCAAGTGAGCAGCTATTTTATGTTTGAAAATCAATAATGCAATCAATAAAATATGCAGTGATAAAATTTACTCAGAAAAATAAAACATAATAAAAATAAGAATAAAATAAAAACATAAATAATAATGATAATAATAACAAAACACTTTGTTGATAGACTAAAATTAAGATAAAAACAATAATGTTTATATTATAAAAAAGGGTAATAATATTAATACGATAATGATAATATTAACATAAATGTTAAATGTGTTACAGTCTAATCTGGAATTTGAATTAGGCCCAAATTTACATTTAAGATAGAAAACAGCAAATAAGAATTTTAAAAATACATTAAAAACTGATTAAAAATACATTAGAAGATAAAGGGAAGTAACCCCTATTTTTTTCTTTGGGAAATGAATAGTTATTGGTGAAATTAATGATATTTACAGTTGGTTGGTTGGGTTTTATGGCATATCAACCACTGTAGGTCATTTAATGCCAAATTTATATATATATGTTAAATAAAAAGTACTAGTAAACGTATAGCTGGTAACATTATTTTTTCAAAAATGTATAGCTGGCAACATTATTCTTTTTTTCAAAAACATATAGCTGGCAACATTATTTTTGGATGTAGTTTATCGCCATACCCAGGATGCAGATGTAGTTTATCATCATACCCAGGATGCGGATATATGATGGGAAAAACTGGGAGTTCATTATTTGTTCATATATGGGACCCTAACAGGTGCTACCACCCTGGGTCAGGGTGAAACTGGGGAACACCAGCAATTAAGAGGTGGGTCCACGCTTCCTCCAAATCTCCTGATCAGGGGCCTTGCTGTTGGATGTAGTTTATCGTCTTACCCAGGATGTGATATCTAAAGTGATAAAAAAGTGATAATAAAGTAATAAAAAAACTTTTTGTTAATGGTAAGACCAAGATTAAAAGTAAAATAGTAATAACAACAGTAATAATTGCTATATAGTAAAGATAGTAAAAATATTAAATATTTATGATAATAATAACTAATATCAATACTATCAATACTGGGCCTGGTTAAACTATATTAACTTAGTCAATGTGTCAGAGTAGAAATTTGATTCTTTGCAAGCAGGTGCTCATTAACTCACTTCTCTTGTTTAAGAGATTTGGATTGTTCATATTTTTAGGCTCATTCATTTTTCAAAAAGACATAAGTTACATCTGTCACCTTTCCTGATGGAGGATTTAGCTTTTGTTACATATTCCCAGGTGATAATTAGATTTCTATTCTTGCTTTTCAGTTTCCAGAAAAATTTAGAGAGAGTAGTGCTGTTACTATATTTGATATTGCCTAATATCATTTGGTGGTGGTAGAAATGCAATTTCCAATGGTTTTTCAGTAGAGCCCAAACAAAACTTGACCTCATCGTCATATTTGATTTCAGCTTTATAAACTAATGATTTGGTCATACATCTGCTGTTTAAGGGGCAGGGTTTGTTTTTTCAGCAGTTGCATTCCTTAGTTGCGGAGATGTTATTGATTTTTAGTGTTTGTTTAGTATGGTGCAATTGTTCTGTGCTATATACTGGTTGATGTAGCTAACTTTTTTGTTGAAAATATTATTTAGCATTGGATCACCCTAAACTAGCATTTGAAGATTGTACAATCAATGTAGGTTATATATATATATGTGTGTGTGTGTGTGTGTGTGTGTGCATATGTCTATGGATTTTCAGTATATAATCTAGCCAATTTCATTTAGATTTTTATATATCCAAAGTGTGCATGTTTAGTCATATCAACGTAAACATAGTCTAATGAAGTCCTAAAAGGCAAAACTCCATTTTTAATAATTTTAAACAAAATTAAATAATATTTTTCATCATAAATCAGCAAACTCTAATAGAATTTAATTTAGAGAGAGTGTTAAAGATAAAGAATGAAAGGAATTGTTTTTTCAGTGAGGACAAGTCAGAATTAGAATGTATCATCTTTGAAAATATCTTCTCATGTTAGTATGTCGTCCTAAAGAATGATATTCTTAGACAAACTATTTTAAAGCAGGAAATTCTTCATCTTGGAGGCATTTATAAAAGTCAGTTAATATTCTATCTCCTCAATTTATCTTTTCTGAATGTCATTAGATTTCATGTTGATCTGTTTTAATTATTGATCTGAGAGGAGATCCTCCATTACACAGTATAGAAAAATATATATCAAAGGAAAAATAAGATCAACATATTTCAACACAACAGCCTACTCCATATGCTCTGAAAACCAGGTGAAATATCATAGTGAGTTGGATTTCATCATAGGTGGTAGTTTTATGACCCTGTTTTGGTCACAGGTGATAGTTTGATGACCCTGTTTTGGCTACAGGTGGTAGTTTAATGACCATGGTTTGGCTACAGATCATGGTTTAATGGCGCTGTTTTAGTCACAGGTGGTAATTTAATGATCCATTATAAATTAAAAATCATTTTGTTGTCATATTACATTGGGCTAAAGAGGAATGTCATTGAAGAAGAATGCAAGATATTATTTCAGGTTATAAAATGAACTATGAAAGTGATCAATCCCTTTGTCCAAAACCCATTATAGCTTTATCTACTAATACAATGGTGTCTGATGAAGTTGCATTGTGCTTATTTTTAATTTTTTTGTTTTTGCCCTTAAATCTCTGTCTTAAGTTTCTTGTGCTATACTCTACCTTTACATGAACCAGATAAGGTCAGAAATGGAGTACTGTAGCCATATTTGGGTGGGAGCTGCCCAGTCCTCACTTTCCAGTCTTGACAGAGTTCAAAAGCATCACCAAGTCCTTGTTAGAGAAGAATTTATTTCCCCCCCATTCCAACCTCTCTCTCTCTCTCACATGACAGATGTGGCAAGCCTCTCACTGCTCTATCACTCCTTCCATGGAAAGTGCTTGGACAAACTACATCCCTTGGTTTTGCCAGGTCTAACCTTCACAGCTAGGACCCATCATCCCACTTACATTCTGTCTGTATTCTACTCAAACAGTTTCTTCCCATGAACCACTGCTCTGTGGAACAGACTCTCAAGATCATATTTCCCTGATCATTACAATTTTAACCTGTTCAAGTCTAGAGTTAACCATTATCTTCCTCACCTATCCATATAAAGTAGCGCTCATTGTAACCCTCTACTTTGAGTGGCCTCCAGGCCTTGTACAAGGTAAGCAATCATAATGATGAAGATAATAAACATTTACATGACCAAAGAAATATTAATTTCTTTCAATTTCATCTGATAAATACAAAGTAGCCTAATTATTTTATTTGAGATCAAACTGAAATAATAGAGAAAACATAATATTTCTGAATGTTTTTCCTCATAAAATAAATTGTTTCCTTAAAATAAACAGTTATAAACTATTTCATTTCATTAACAGGAATCTGCATAATATATCCTCTGTATGACCATCAAGGAGAAGTCTATAAATCATATATTTTAGGCTTGCCTTTTGGTCTTTCTTTTTTCTTTCATTGTGATTTTTTCTTGTCTAAGGGGTTCAGTCTTTTGGCAAGTTGTCTGTTGGTTACAGCAACATAGTTGGTTTTTCTTTAGTAGTGTGTGCATATATAAGATTAATAAACATATAAAATTTGCCACTTACATTCAGCACCTCAATTCTGAAGTTTTGTAGATAAAACTATTTGAAACTGTTCAATCCATCAGTTTGAAAGTTTCAGCAATTGACTTATCACACCTTACTTGATATATATATGTACACACACACACATATATATATATATATATAAAACCAAGAATCACAAGTGAGAATTGATGATGATAATGGTGATTATTATCACCATCTTTCACTTATTTTGCAATCAATGTTTGTGGAATTCTGTAAAAGGATACCTGATACCTTTATCCTGATTCACAGCCTAACACAATGAAATCTCATTGTCAATGTAACTTTCATCCTTTTACTGATGAACAGAATCCATTTGGAAACTGAATGGACAATAAAAAAATTATGCTTTATATTTTATTTAGATGTTTCCCTCTGTGGCTTTACAAACATTGGTATATATTTTGTTGTTTAACTAAATGATTAATGACCAAACTATGTTCCATAAAAGTAGTGATGTATTTTAAAATGAGTCAAAAAAATAATTCTCAAGTTTCCCTTGGACATTTGTTGCATGCGGCCTTCTTGGGGTGTGGCAGGTGGATTATTTCCTATGTTGCAGCCCCCTTCCTACATTCACAATATCATATGTCTATTTCTAATCTATCACTTCTTTCACAGAAAATGCCCAGATGAGCTTCATTCTTAAGTGTCACAAGTTCAAACATTTAAAGTTAAAACTCACCTTGCTACATCCACAAAGTTGAATCACTCTGATTGCTTCTATATTCATTTTGGAAGAAGCAAGTCCTACTGAGAATCTTCCCCAAAACCACTGCTTTGTGGAACAGACTCCTATCTGGATTCTTCCCTGGACACTACTAACTTAACCTTTTCAAATCCAGGGCCTATCCATATATTTCCTTCATATCATCATAATCTTCATGTCTTACTTTATCCTCTTACATTCATATCACATACTTCATTCAGTAACCTTCTACCTTGAGTGACTCTTGTGCTTTGCATTGATTAAAAAAATAAATAGATTATGAAAGTAAACTTCTATTCAAGTAATTTATTCCATATATGTTTCTTATGATGTTTCGTAGAGATTTTAAAATTTTCATTAAGACCAACATCTAATTTGTGGATTATTTTTGTTAAGAGCAGCATCAAAATTGTGGATGGTTTCTGATATGATCAAAATCAAAATTGTGAATGGTTTCTGATATGATCAACATCAAAATTGTGAATGGTTTCTGATATGATCAACATCAAAATTGTGGATGGTTTCTGATATGATCAACATCAAAATGTTTTATGAATGAATACATTTAACTGTGAACAGACATAAACTGACTGAAACCAACCAATTCTAATTCCTTGAGTATGATCTGAAGATAGACAATTCTTGCCCTATTATCCACTTAACTGGTTGCCATAAAGGATGACCCATAGGAAACCTGGGATCATCACTATTATAGGAAGTAGAGGCTCAACCTGAACAAGAGCTCAAACATTACTTGCAGACTATAATAAATGAAGTAAAGATATTGTTTGATGCCTCCAATGGGACAGGAGGACCAAAATTCTAAATAATTAATTTAACTAATAAAATGCTGAACATTCTGCCAAAATTTCAAATCTCACTTTTCATTCTTGGGAGTAAAGAAACCAACTGCATGTGAAATAAAACAACTTGATTTCTGTTTGATAAGATTGTAATACATTTTTTTCATAAACAGATTATTTTTTGACATATGGAGGATTTGTATCATTGTAATTGTAATAATCTATTTTAATGAAGTTTGTAAGTCAAAAATTATTCTTTTTTTTAATTACCAGATGCACTTTGTAATTTGTAATATGAGATTAGTGCGTTAACTTAAAATCAAAGTGTTATGTTTACAGCATTTATTTGCAAAAAAAAAACAACATAAGAAATTTTCTATCAGAATCAAAATTCAAAATGTGGATTTTGTATTAGATATATTTTTTGCAATTTTTTTTTTTTTTTTACTTGAATGAAGTAATGGCAGCTACAGGGTTTCTATTGTAAAATGGCTCTTCTAAATTTGTATATACAATTGCAGCTACTTTTTATATCTCAAACCCTGATCTTTGTATCCCATTAAATATTCAAAGATATCCCAGTCCAGGGGTTACAGTAGCTCATAAAACTGCTTAAATGAAAAAACTGAGTGTTAAGCAAACTGAAAACTGATCATTACAAGCAACAGAAAGTGAGAATGATACTATACATTAAACTAAAATATATTCATTGTTGTCATTGTAAACAATTTTTTACTGACAAAGTCGAATATCTCTCCCATGGTGAATGGGTTCTGATGTAGCTGGTTAGACTAACATAGGAATGGTCCACTTTTCTAAACATGTAGAATAACTTTAAAATACTTTGGATGGTAAGAGAGGAAGGATTCTGCTTGTGATATAACTGACAATGTTTTCTTGCTGAACCAACTTTGTTTCTGTGGTTTTAAGAACATACAGGCAGACATGTTGCTAATTGGCCTAATCACTAGACAACCTTTCTAACTGGCTAGGGAAGACAGTATTGCTTGTACTGACCACCACTAACCCTTTTGCCTGTTTTCAATTGACTAAACAAAGATGGAATTCAGTCCTCAGTAATGTAAATAATGTGGACAATCCAATATAGCTGTTGATCAACAAGCATGGCTCCTTTTGAATTTCAACATGCAGTTAACTTATCCACCAATGTAATCAGTTTACTGTTAAATCATGCTGAACACATCTGTTCTTGTTCAATCACCAGTTTTGAGCCTGGCCGGTGCTTAGATGGGGGACCACTAAAGAACACAGAGTACTGTATGTAACATCTTACAATCCAAAATGTTTCAATTTTAAATAAGCCAGAAAGGGTCACTAAGTAATAAAAACCACAAATCAATTACTGAATCAATCAAGGTTATTTAAGTGTTCTTTGTAGGTAGAATATGTGGAATCATTCAAGAGTTTGCAAATGACAACAGATTGGAGTCCAAGACTTGAGTACATAACAGCATTGAAACATACATTGCCTGAGAGATGGAGATGTTGGTCTATGGGAAAATGAAATAAAATCAATAAATAAAATAATAATAATGAATAATAAAGGGATACATTTTCCAATGCTAAGAGTAAAGAAACTGGAAATAAGATTACCCGACTTGGCTTCATAAAATGCTTTTAGGTGGCATTGCTGAAATCTATAAAAAGATTTTTCCTGCTCCACTCTCCTTTTCGTTCCCAGATATAGAACCATGTTGTAATTATGTTTCCACTGGGGAATGTTAGTTTCCCTGGATCCCAGAAAACTGAACTCTCTTTTCTCTTTCCAACACATGGTACTTGCAAGTGTCTTCCAAAAACCTCCACCTATGAAGTCAGTCAAGTTTGCTCTTTGGTTGTTCCAACTCCGCACAAGACTGACTTGTGTGTGATTACTGTAAGAATGCTTATACTTCGGCTAACTTCTGGAGCAAGAAAAAAAAAATGGACATCTCATAACCATGTATAAACCATCAATGATAAAGTAAGTACAAACCTTACTTTTGTTATTCCAACTTTGTGCAAGGCTGACTTAAGTGTGACCATTAACACAATACTTATACTTACTTATCCTAACATCTGAACCAAACTGAAAATGGATATACCCAACAGATATTGAGAACTTTTTTCACTACAGTCACCATAAAAAAGCAAATGAATGCTCTGTAGTAGAAACTCAAGTTTTTGTCTGCTGCTTCTTTGTTTATAAAATGTGAACAAGTAACCTTGTAAATTCCATTGGTCTTACCAGTGAGATTCTTGTTCAGGATGACATTTGGAACACTGTTCAAATGCTGCAAATTTTTATACACACACACAAACACACATCTGAATATTGTATCTGCTATCATAAGATGCATTTAAATATTTATTGTTTGAACTTTAGTGCTCTGTTCAGAATACCTTTTTTGTGAAGCAAACACATTTTCTCATTTTGTCGATATTTTTTAAGCTTAATACTGGCCAAAGTGGGTGAGATATTTAAAATATTGTTTGAAAATCACATCTATACTATTTTGTACAGCCATCGAAATACTTCAAGAACATATTTCACTTTACAGAAGTCAGCTTAAGAGTCATTTTCTAGTTGCCTTTGGCTATAACCAAGTTGGGATAAAAACAACAAAGCTGATGTATTTCCAAGGATTATTTATAGAGAGAAAAAAAAATGAACGAAAGAAAATGTATTAGGGCTCAAAGAAAATCTCATCATTTTCCAAAATTACCAGATCCCCAAGTTTGGTATTTGCACCAGAATCCCTGGCTTTTGGCAATTTGGATTTTTTTTGTCTTCAGGTTAATGAATTATAAAAAGAAAAGAATATCTCTGATTTTATTTCTTAGTTTTAAGAGATTTTGTAAGCCTTGGCTTCACTCTCAGAGTTCTAAGTAAAACAGTATCAACTGGATACAAAAAAAAAAAAAAAAAAAAAAAATGACCTGGAAAATTCAAACAAAGAATTTTATATTGTAAAAATACAAGAAACTAAGATGAACATAAACTGAATATAAACATGAAAATTAGAAAGTGTAGTAATGAAGAAACTTCAGTATTTCAAATGAGCAAAATGGCAATGGTAATATTAACCATTTCCTAATAAGGAAACATTTGGCAATTGTTGACCAAATCGCCAGTACTACTGTCAGTTAAGATTTGTAAAATCTTTCTATTAAAACAGTTTTACAGGAAAACAGCTTTCACAATTACTTCAATGTTATTGTTCTTTGCAATATTTATTTATTTATTTTTTTACTAATTTAAGACCCAAGAGCCATTCAAGGTATAGGGTTATTGTGTGGACTTATATTATCATAGGAAATAAGTGTTAGGAGTATCGAGCTAAAGTAGACTTCAAACTGGAAACCCAATCCTAAACAGGAAACAAGGGATAAACCTCTACTTTTGTTAAAAAAAAACAAAACAGGGAGGAGTTTGAACTGGACGATTGGCAAATCTATCTACTCCAATTATTGATGGGACTTTCTTACTAAACTTTGATAGTCTGGAATATCAACATCTTGATTATATCATTCCTAGAAATATCCATGAAAATTTCATGGTTCTCCTATTTGAATTTTCTGATGAATCTTAATTCTTAAGTTAATGATTGAATAAGCTCATGGTTAGTTCTATGACAATAAAATATCTTTATTTACACTATTTATATCTGGAATATTGTTCTCCTTTTGAACAAAATCTTAAAATATTTATAGAAATTCCCCTATAACATTGTTAAATATTTAAGCTTAACAACTTTAATAAAATATTGCAATAACACTTATAAGCATGAATGCTGGTCATTATTTTAAGAAGTAAACAGGTATAAGAAGATTTGAAATTGACAACATGCATTACACTAAAAGAGATGTTAAACACTTATTTTCTCTTCTTTCTTTCAGTTTATCACTGAAACCAAGTAGCATCTCCGATATGTTATTTTTTTTCTTTTTCCATGCGATCAAAACAGAATAATCCATTATTTATATGGTATTGGCATGGTGTAACGGTTGTGATAACTAAGAGAGAGGCAAGAAGAATAATAAGATTATCTCTTCAACTTATATGTGTTATCCATTTTAGTTGTTGTTGCTGTTGAAAATCCTTAAGTGATGTGGTTTCTGTTATTTGGTAAAGTTCTTTGTTATTGTGTAGTGCTAGCTCACAGGCTTTGAAGAAGGATGGTTAAACTTAACAACAGGATAAAATTTTTACTAATATAAAGATGTTTGAAAGTAATACAGAAAAATGAGTTCCAAAGCATAACCTTATTAAAAGCATGTGCAGATCCAACATTTTCAGTTGGAGTGTGTGTGTGTGTGGGGGGGGGGTTCCTCAGTAAAAATATCAATTCAAAATCTTAAATTCTGTAATAATATATATTAGGTTATAGAAATGCATAGATATTGTTTATATATATATATATATATATATATATATATATATATATATATATATATATATATATATATGGTGGACTCACCCATCATTTTTGATGTATGAAGGTCAAGCAGCTCAGTTCCTAGGAACCAACATCACATTTGATTTGCTTATAGTGGTGAAGGCTCTGTGCAGAACCAACCACATGTTTAGGAGTTGCTGAATACAGAGACCTGGTGCACTATGTACCACAAGGACCCCGAACAACCCTCTGCAGATTTTGAATTCAGAGTTGGCCTTCTCCTAGACCAGTTGGCATCCGAGTTTGTCCTGCTATTTTATCCATAGCTAGAGGGAGAAGAAGAGGATTAATACCTTTCCCAAGGATATCAGCATGTAAGTGAAGTGTAATAGATTTGACTGGAATTCAAACTCGGCTCTTTGATTTCTCAATCCGAGCTGCTATCCACTACTCCACCGTGCTCTCTCTCTATATATATATATATATATGAATTTATATTTGCATTTTTTTTTATGTATTTGATATATGAAATTGTAAATTAAAACTTTTAGATTCAAAGTATGATCATATAGCATTTATGAAAGAGGATTTACTAAAGTCAATTTTTGTGGATTCTTATTTACATAGAAGTTCAGTATTTTATCATAGTTTAACTGAATGTCTTTGTGAACATACAAATGAACAAGCACATTAAATCATTGAGTCCCTCATTTGATTTTTATAAACTTCAAGGGTGAATTTGATCACTAAACAGAACTGGCAGACACACAACTAAGTGTGAAATATATATATATATATATATATATCTCTCACAGGTTTTTTGTCAAAATTAGACTTGTCTGTAAAATGTGTATGTAAAAGAATGCTCAATACACAATATAAAACAAAAGAAAAACTGAATGTGCAGAGCTATTATTCCTTGACTATATATATATATATATATATATATATATATATATATATATATATATATATATATATAATTAGCTTTTTCTTTTATTTATTTGATATGTAAAATTGTAAATTCAAAATGTGATTATATCGCGTTTATGAAAGACTATTTACTAAAGTCAATTTTTGTGGATTCTTATTTACATAGAAGTTCAGTATTTTATCATAGTTTAACTGAATGTCTTTGTGAACATAAAAAAGAACAAGCACATTAAATCTGTCTTCACTCATTGAGTCCCTCATTTGATTTTTATAAACTTCAAGGGTGAATTTGATCACTAAACAGAAATTTCTCAAAAATTTTAGCAGAGACGTGCACACTCTACACCTGCTCCACTGTGGATCCACCCACAAAAGGTGTTATTTTTCATTCACTTGGTGATATCCAAGTAGTGACTTTGATCCTCACTGTTTGCACCATACTTTCGGCCTTGTGCCACGTCAAAGCTCTGCGTAGTAAATTATTACTTGGGTATCTCCAAAACATGTTTTTTTAGCACTGAATGTAAAGAGTTTTACATCTAGTCAATTAATACAATCAATGCATTGGATTCTTCTTTGACAAGACATTTATTCATTGTTTTATACGTGTTCTCTTCAGGGCTTGGGTGATCATGGCTTTCCACAGCATCCTGCCCTTGTAGATCCAAGCAAATTTTAACACTTTACTGTGCCTCTATGTTCTGTGCTCTGTCATCCATTCACTCAAACATTTTAAGTGTTGTGCCAGAAAAACTTTTCTCATCACAGTAAATCATGCACATTTACAAGTCTACCATTTGTTTGTGCATTGAATACTGCTGCTCTATCTGGTCTGGTGCTCCTGCTATTCATCTCGATGTTCTTGACAAAATTCAAGTAACTGATCCTAACATGGCATCACAACTTCAGTTACTTTCTCACCAATGTCTTTTCCACAAATATTTTAATGGTAACTGCATTGACAAGCATTTTTCCTGGTGGCCCAACTACATAATTTAAGTGTGCAACTAGACTGGCTTCTACTGTTAAAATAGCTAAATGCAGCCACCACTTCTTCTCCAACAGTTTCTTTTCTTACACTTCCCGCCTGTGGAATCCCCTTCCATTTACTTGCTTCCCTGATAAATACAATTTTGAAAAATGTGAATGCAATGTCAATCACTATCTTCTAACCTTTGGAATCCCATTCATCTTTTGTCCTTTCCTCAATCCTGTCTATACACAGTCTTTTCTCTCGTTTTCACTCCCTGCATACTAGTTGCATCACTTGGGGTGAAATGATTAAAAGCAAAAAAAGTACATTCCTGTTTCCATTTGAACCTTGTTCCCTTGTGAGCTAGCACTATAGAATCAAAAATAAAGAACTCTACCAAATGACAAAACCACAGCACTTGAGGACTTTCAACAACAACAACTAAAATGGATGTATCTTATGAGTATTAAATAATATGACCTATAAATTTCAACTGTATCTTTCTGATTTTAAATGTAAGTATACTCAAGAAAGCATTCCAAAAGCTAAGCAGAGTACTGAGAAATAGGAAAATTTCACTAGAAACAAAGAAAAGAGAACTAAGCTGTTACATGATATCTGTCCTCCTGTATGACAATGAGTGCTGGACAATCTCCTCAAAGATTAAGAGGAGACTTGAAGCAACAGAAATATGGTTCTAGAGAAAGATGCAGAGGATACTGTAGAATGAACTTGTAAGTAATAATGAAGTTTTGGAAAAAATGGAAACAAAAAGGTAAACGAAAACTTACCATCAGGTAATTGAGGTTTCTAGGGTATATAATGAGGAAGGAAGGCTTGGAAAAATCTGATACTCAATAGACAAAGGTCAAAAGGGACATACTTAATAAGCTTGCATAAATGGATGGTGGAACATGGCTTAAGAGAAATAAGAGAAAGACAAAGTTTAATCAGAGCTAGAAGGAACAGGAAGCCATGATTGCCTATGTCCTGAAGGGACAGGAAGCCATGATTTCCTATGTCCTGAAGGGCCAGGAAGCCATGATTTCCTATGTCCTGAAGGGCCAGGAAGCCATGATTGCCTATGTCCCAAAGGGACATGGTACATAAATAAGTACTTTTAGTTTTCTTTAAAACATTTTTTGCTCACATGTTCACTCCATGGTATTCTCAGCATCCATCTGTAGAACTACATCTCGGTCACTAAGAGTTTTTTCTTCCACCATAAAGAAACTTTCCAACATTCAATACTCTATTCATTAATTAATTTTAATAGAGCATAATATCAATACAGCAGGCATTAATATAATTCATAATTTTTTACTTTATGAAAACTCATACATTAAATTCATTTTTAATAGACAAGCTGCATTCCTTAGTTTCACCAGTTCAGACCTTCACATATAGGATGCACCATGCAATCCTCATTCTAATCATATTTCAGTGATAAAGAGTAATTTTCACTTCAACAATTTCTTCCCCAGAACTAGTATCTTGTAGAACTGGCACCTGAGAGGATGCTTCCCCAAACACCACAATCTTAACCTCTACAAGTCTCAAGTCAACCATTATCTCTCCCACATTATGAGATCAATGAACACCTACTCACCAGCAATGGCCTTCATAATCAAAACCATTTCCCTTTTTGCAGGCACACAGTAAGATGACAGTAATAAGAATAATTTGTGGCATGCTTGATGGATGAGATGATTATATAATTCCTAACGTTATCAGTAGTTAATATTGATGCAAGATTTTTACATGCTTTTTTTCTAAAGCAGATATGACCTGAGTTGGGAATATAAATTGCTACTTCACTCATATTCTCTCTTGTGTTGTAGTAGGTTAAAATTAATATTTGATGGTATGTAAGAGCTTTTTCTTCTCAAATGGTGAAATTAAGATCTTACTGTGATATCTGCATGGTCAATATTTATCTAGACAAGGTAGACAACCACCACTTGTACCTAAGCTAACTTTATAATGATAACTTCCTTTGTCACCTTGCTCAATGGTGTCAACAGGATTTTGAATAATTACACTCCAATAGAAATATCTATACAACAACATTCTGGATACTATTCAATGGGAATATCCATAAAACAACATTCTGGATAATAACTCTCTAATGGGAATATCCATAGCTGTTGAAATCTATTGTTTTGTTTTACAGACACAGTATCTGCATCCTACATCTATCTTTGTACAGTCTCCAGTAGCTGAGTTTTAAATTAAGAGTCATTTTTCTCCTAGACTGGTTGCAAAACATGGCTAGAGAGAGTGAGAGCAGTCTTCAATGTTGTTTAACTCATAGCTGAGAGGAGAAGAGATGGATTCATATCTTTCATAAGAGTGTGTGTGTGTGTGTGTGGCAACAAAGGAAGAAAAAAAGAATTTGTTTTCTATGCTGTAGAAAAAGAAAATCAGAATCAAGATTGTGCCTCAAAATATGGTAATTCTTTGTCCTTTCCTACCAGCCTTGACCAATCACAACCTTACTTACCACAATAAAAGAATGCTACTTTATGGGTGAAGAGTATGTTGTAAGTTTTGGATACAGGTTTTAAATGCCTTTTGATTTAAATCCCACCCTATTGTTTTAGTTTGGACTTGTGAGAAAGATTTATACCCTTTGGAATTATGATCCTAGATTTTTTAATTTTGGACTTAAATGACCCATTGCTATTTTATCACAGTGTGACACTAAATATAACAAACTTGACTGAAATTTGAAATCAGCTTGCTGATTTCAAATTCTGAGCCACTAACCATTATACTAATATGCATCCTTTATTAAAATCTATTAGGATCTAAATGGGGTGGGTGCTTATATGCAATTAAATATAGTAAATATCAGAAATAAAAACAATGAAGATTTCAGATGGTGAGCTGTATGGACACACTGGCAACTTACTTTTGAAAGTGTAGTGTTAATAAAGTTTGAATTTCATGATTTTCAATAGTTTGGGACAATTTAGAAAAAAGTTGGGCTGATATGGGATGTTAAGAAAGTCAACACAAAATTTAATAAAGGTGGTCATTCAAACTTAATTCACTACTGGTAACATAATCTGGCAACCCGAAAAAAGAGAAGAAAAAAAGGTTTGTGATACAGTGAAGATTTATTTAGAAAAAAATAAAAGAATCTTAATGATCAGGAATGATATAAATGATAACTGAAGTAAGAAAAATATAGTGATGAGATGAAATAATAATGATTATAATTGCAGAAAGAAAAGTATAGTGATGACTAGGAATGATAACAATGATAACTGAACTAAGAAAGAAAAGTATGGTGATGTCAGGGAATGATAACAATGATACCTGAACTAAAAAAAGAAAAGTATGGTGATGTCAAGGAATGATAACAATGATAACTGAACTAAAAAAGAAAAGTATGGTGATGTCAGGGAATGATAACAATGATACCTGAACTAAAAAAAGAAAAGTATGGTGATGTCAAGGAATGATAACAATGATAACTGAACTAAGAAAGAAAAGTATGGTGATGTCAGGGAATGATAACAATGATAACTGAACTAAGAAAGAAAAGTATAGCAATCAACAGGAATGATAGTAATGATGATTAAAATAATTATTAAAAAAACAAATTTATGAAATCAATACAAGAATTAATTTTTTTTTTAAATCCACTGATGTTAATACTATATAATCCAATAAAGTTACAATCAAAATAGATGGACTTGTTATAGGAAGACTGTCTACAAAACTAATTTACTGTTAGAAAGTTTGATGTATGATTATACTAGGGGTGCTGAAATCAGACTGTGAAGTAATCCTGTAACATTATCTTAATCTTTATTTTGAGACAGCTATTTTCTCTCTGAAAATTCCAGCCATTTACAGAATGCATTTTTAATATTCTTCCTTGGAGAGTCGAACTGGACACATAATACTTCATGCTGTGCTGTGCGTTTTTTCTTAGGAAACTTTGACATATGAGTATTGAGATTTTAAGAATAAATATCCTCAGATTAACAAATTCCTAAGGGAGAGAGTAGATGAATTGATAACCAGAATTCTGACAAAAGACGACATGTGCCATAAAGAGGGAGGACAAAAGAAGAAATGAGAATTTTGCAAAAGTGTCACCTGCTTTTAAAGAACTGAAAACTTTGGCATCTTTTATCAGAAAATTTTAAAATTCTCAGTTTTTTTAATTTTTCACTATTAGAACAGAAAACTGCAAGAGATTTTCAATTCCATTAAAAAAGCTAAACCAGGAATGACCAGAACCGATAAATTTTCAATATGAAATATATTTTTAGAATTTATAAATATTTACACTACCTGCAAAAGACCATTGAAGCTGAGTAAAGAACTGAAGACATCTTTAAGAAAGTTCCATTCAGCTTCTTCAACAAATGCTACTTTGAGGAACAGACTCCAAAGATCACTACAATCTTAACTTCTTCAATTAAAACTTTAACCAACTTTCTCCATCTATAATTATCAAAATGTATGTGTGTGTGTGTGTGTGTGTGTGTATGTATGTATATATGTGTGATTAGATGTTGTTAATGCATTTCCACAGTTTTCATCTGATTTCGATGAAGTTTTTTTGTTTGATAGATAATTCTTCAGTGTTGGTTTTGAGTCCAAATTGACTGTAAAAAAATTACAACAACCTTGAATGTGAAAAATCAAAAAAACTGATTTGTTATACTTTGTGTAAAAATCAAAGGCAAAATCTAAGGCAGTGTACAATGAATTTAGAGAGTTGAAATCTAATCCAAAAGATTATTAGAATAATAAAAAAAATCATATTATAAATAAAAAATATTGTATATTATTATTATGATGGTTCATGTGAGAGGTTTCTTCCTTGCAAGAATGCAAAAACAATCCTTTTCAGGGCCTCACCCATTCAAATTGTTAACCCCTCATTTGAGGATATGCCTCAGTTGCACCCAACTGGTGTTGCTAATATTGATTTTCAAGTGGGTTGACTTTAAACTTAAACTGTTCCAATTAAATGGAAAAAATTCCCAGTTATGAAACACCCAGTCGAAAATTGGTTATACTGCTAGTCTTTCCTATATCTATTCACATAATCTGCCCTTCTTATGTACTTCTCAAAAAACAATCTCATTCACTTACACTCTACCTTAGGTAATACTGGGTGTGACAATAAGCTACAGCTGCAAAGTCTCTAATTGGGAGATTGGAGGTTTTGAGGAGCATGGAACCACCTGTTAATTTCTGTTTGTTCCCAGGTCCACCTCGACCTGGATTGGTAGCACATATTAGGGTCTCAGCTATGAGCAAATAGTGAACTCCCACTAAAAAAACAACACTATGAAAGTATAACAATATAAGTAATACATCTTTATATAGTTAGCAACAATACATATTTGTAGTAAAATGATGAACAATACATTTTATCTGTAGTTGAAGACAATCAAAAATATAAGGAAAAAAATAATCATAACTGTTTAAATACAAGACTATTTAAAAAAAAAACATTAAATTTTGGCATTAAATGACTCAATGGCTTAATATGCCATAAACCAAACTAAACCACTCTATCTTGAGTGGCTCTTGAGCCTTGTATTGGGTGAACAACTAGTAAAAATTTTAAAAAAGGGGTCAGAGGTTAATAAAATATGAAAGTAAAGAAAAACAATTTACTTTCTCCTGTGATAGATCTTTATTGCAAAATTTTTATTGAGATTCATAGATTTGATTATAATAAAGCAAGAGCCTCAAAAACAAAACGGGGCAAACAATTTTATTTCTGCAATAATAATCTAGTAGAAGGATGTGGGTATATTACACGGATTTACTCAGTATTTTTTTTTTTTTTTTAAAATAGTGCACCCCGCACTTTTCAACTTACATTCTAATGTTCATGAAATACAAGGCTCAAGAGACATTCAGGGTAGAGGGTTACTATGTGGTGTAGTATGAACATAAGAAAGGGCAATAAGTTCATGGGGCTATGCAGGAAAGATAACTGCTAACTCTAGACTTGAAGAAGTCAAAATTGTAGTGATTGTGAAAACATCCTGCTGGGAGTCTGTTCCATAAACCTGCCAAATGGAACTTACTTCTTACTATATAAAGGGGAATGTGGATGATTCACACTTATGTATGTTGCATGGTGGTTTCCATATGTACGGGTCAGAGCTGATGGGAGCAAGGAATGTGTCTCATCAGAACACATGGAAATAGTGATACAGTAAAAGGCTCGCAACATTTCGGCTGTGGGAAAAGGATTGTAGGTTGCCACTAAATATGTAGTTACAGTTGGTGTCCAAGATTACTGAATAGATAAGTAGAAAATAAATTCTGATCATGGGGGGAGGGAGTGATGAAAGTCAAGTAAAACCAGTTTTTAATTTCATCTTATTTCCAGTTCTGTGTAGAATGTTTTTCTTGTTTAGGTGACATCAAATCAATACCATTACAAGTTTAAGCTGTTAGGCATAACCCAGGAAATGTATCTAGTAGTAATTAAAACTGACACACAGGTGTAAGCATGGTTCAGTGGTAGGACCAGAGGGCAAGAACTTGAAGGTTTTCAGCACTGGCAAATCACTAATCACCAGATTTGTCCAAAGAATACTTAAATCTTAATTATAGAGGAAATAATAAACAACCCTATGTAACCACTCATAACTTAGTCTCATACTATTTTCATATCACAGTTTTTCAAAAATATATAAATATGAAGATGGCAATGTTGAATTTCATATTGTCTCAAGATTCTGATGGTCTATCAGCAGTTCTTCAGTAGGAACCCCAAAGCTGCATTAAAAAACAGACAATTTTCTGCAGGTGTCTTCTTTTTTTATTTTTCACTTTAATTTAGGGAGAATAAACTAGTCATTGTTTCTTGAAGAAATTGTGAGAGAAAGAGAGGGAAAAAGAACAAATGTTAACAGGTTGGCCAGCTACTTATCCTCTCCATATGCACAACAGGTTCCTCTTCTGAAGCTATGGATACACAAAGTAATCTGAGAGAGAAAAGCTTGGACAAGTATCAATGCTCTTGACTTCTCTACTGCTGCAACAGTATTCTCCGCTTTCTAAAAGATGCAGATAAAAAATTTTTTTTAGATTTCCAGATGATTATATAACAGGTTCTTTAATCATTTCACTCCAAGCAAAGCAATAAAGCCATTAAGATGCAAGGGTTTAGTGAGAAAGAATTTTCCACATAGATGTCATAGATTTCTCAAAAATAGTTTATCTCTGAATGTGATATGGTAGACATGTAAAAATGAGTAATTAGCAATCAAGCACTTGTATTTTTGTCAAAATTATGTTCCTTTCATATAATAATTATGTTTAAATTCAGTTTTTAGATATTTATTTGTAGGGATATGAATAAACTGAGATAGATATGAATAGAGATGGACAGATATGAACAGACTGATAGACATAGGCAGATATGAACAGACTTAGATATATCCCTAAGAGTAAATACAGTTATCTTTCTGGGATGTGATGCATAAAGAAAATTTAATTTCTCATTTCTATAGAGGACATTGAACTAGATCATATACTAATCCCAACTATAGCCTACTTATGTTTCTCTTACATTTGTACTGTTCTCAGTATTCACTGGAGTTTCTTCATCATTCATACTAAGTTTCTCAAATTACCAAATGCTACAATATTAAGACAATTCTGCTAAGATTAATCTACAGTGAGCAGACCATATGGTAAAGGGGAACCATTTTCTTCCTAATACTTTGAGTGTGTTCCAAGAACTAGTCTCTAATCATCAGACAATTTAGTCTCCACAGAAGAGATACAAGGACCCCTTTAAAAAAAAAAAAAAAAAAAAAAAACCTCATCTCTTGGAGAGTCAACTACTGTCAGTTGGTAACAAAAGTACCTGACATGTATACAGTGATGACACTAGATCTGCCAGGTCGTCTCCCTTGTTGAAGTAGACCGTGAAGCAAGAAAAGTTGTTTTACTAGAGGATGGGAGCTTCCCTTAACTGCTAGACCTTTTCCTGGAACCAATTTAGGAAAACCTGTCTAGGTCCCACTGGCAACTAGGGAGTCTGCAAGAGGCATGAAAAATTCCCTTTTATTTTTTTATAAGGAAAAGATATGATGGTAATTGAACCCAAACACTTGCAGGTTCTATTTCAGAACTCTAACTGCAGGACAAGTTATGAGTAGTTTGCCCTGATACTTCTTGTAAACCTTTATTTTTAATTTTTCACAATCTTTTAATATTATTTTCCAATCATTATAATCAATCAATTAAATAATGTCTTAAAAGGCTTTTAAAATATTAATATGAGAATATGAGAATTTCTTTTGAATAAAATGATGAAATAATTATATAACAAATAAATTATTCTGCAAATTTCTCCCACATGCAAGTATTGGGATAAAGGTGCCTTTTAGTGCAGATGTTAATTTTAATGTAATTACTTAAGCTTTGTGGTATGGGATCCAAAAATCTGTCAGTCTTTTAAAACTGCAGCAAAATAGCAGTTATATATATGTGTGTGTGTGTGTGTGTGTGTGCAAAAATTTCAGAGTATATCTATAAAAGGACATTATGAATAAAGACAAAAGAAAACATATCTTAATTGAAGTGTTTGCCTTGATGAATTTCCTCAGAGATCAAACTTGTTGACTAAATTTTCCTTTTTATATATATTTTAAACATATATTGTTAAATATAACAGGCAATGAATGTCTATTGTGTCTAATCATGAGCCATTCTGATGTTTGAATGTTTGCTTTAATATCTGGTGAAAATAAAGACGAAAATTGTCCAACATTTTGATATTTTTTTTATTAAGTTAGTCCTAAGCTTTCAGCTCACATGGCCCATCCTCAGAGTGGTTATACAGACATGAAACAAAGATATGCACTGTCAAAGCTGATATTTTGTTATTTTGACATAGAAAATTGCTATGCAATAATAATGGTTGTGGAGTATCAGACGCAGGTCATAAGTTCAAGACGTGGTTCTGTAACATTATACCATGCAATTGACTGAAGTATTACAACAGAACCAATATCTAGAATCAATGTGATGTGTTGTGACTAGTTTGAAATGTAATACACACAGATTTCATTAAAAAAGACTGACAAAGTACTACTATTGATTTTTTACTTTTTTATGCTCATGTCTTTTTTTTTCTGGACGTAAAGTGTGTCCAAATATTCTATATCTCCAAGTGATTTGGGCTATTCTATTAACCATTATCAAAAACGAATTTTATTTTTTATTTTTAACTGAACATGTAGATTTTTATATGTTTTCTAGAGTGATGGGGATGTTTTTTTTTATTTCTAAAACACAGGCAGCACATTGTGATGCATTCATAGTTAATGGTACTGAATGTTGGCTTATTATTCTTTTATTATCAAGACTCACATTAACCTATCTGACCATTTAAACACACATGGAAACCAACCAAACTCCACCTGCTATATGCTTGTAGATTGGTCTGAACATATCAGCAATGAAGTTGTTTTAGAGAAAATGGAAACAAAAAGGACACTACTAGTTAGAATCAGAATGACATAGTTGAAATTCCTAGGGCACATAATGAGAACAGATGATTTAGAAAATTTGACATTCACAAGGCATATTAAAAGCAATAGGGGTTATTTAAAGCCAGAAAATATGTTTAGATTATCAGAATATCTTTTTGAGATAATAATGGTTTTGGTGATACAAATTTTATTAATTAACCCCTAGCTGGGGAAGAATAGGTGGATTCATACATTCTCAAGTGTATTTGCATGTATGTGAATACAATGCACAAAATGAATTAGCTCTCCAATTAACAATTCCAACATTATCCAATACATCACCCACTCATCCAAGCTTATAGCACCTGGTATTCTTAAGTTGTTACCCGTCTAGATACTGTCCAGGCTCAATGTCGCTTAACTTCATTGATCAAATGTAAATCGGTATTTCAATGTGATGTGGCCATAAGCCTACAGAAAGTTGTGGAGAGCTATGCCCATCCATGTCCTAAGGGGACACAGCATATAGAAGAAGGTAAAACATTATTTTTTGAGTTAGATTCAATCATAACTCTCATAATACATCAGAAAATTGACAAATTATCACGATATTTACTTCCTTCATATGATTGAAAATTAAATTTTCTGCTATCTGAAGCAATGATTACTCAAGTAAACAGCTTGCATATGTCAACAGCATAACAATTCCGGATCATCACATAAAATTCCAAGTGTAAACAAACAGAGAAAAACAAATATTTGTTTTTAAATGATCTGATATTTATTGCCAAACATTAACTTTAATCAAGGAATTTCTCCAAGTGAAAAAATATGAGCACAAAGAAAGGAATTCCCAGTTTTGAAGAGTGTTGCCTAAAAAAGTCATGAGGAAACCTTGCACATTTCTAACTCGATTCTTGACCTTTACAATGCAAACAAATGACGTAATGTTGTCAGTGTTGGCTTTCTTCACAAATTCCTAAAATAAAAATCATTTTATTGCTGATTGAGCTAAAAGAATGTCCCTGACTGCTGATTCAACAGTCAACCAATAAAAAACAAAAAAAAAATAACCCCAAACCAAATGAGATTTCAAAAGAGAAAACAAATTATTTGTGTAATGAAAATGACTTGAGGCTGTTTTGAAACCTTACCAACTGATATGGAGATGCAACAACATTATAGCTATAGACACTGAAAATGAAATTAATGGGCAGAGTTCAAACTTAAGCTGAGGTTGTTTGCATTCACTTTGTATTAAATTCCATGGGAAAACCATGAATATCTTCTCTGACTAGATGAATGAAACAGCAGGGCAAATTTGGCTCTTGGTAGGCCAGCCAGTCTAACAGAAGGACAACCTCTCATGACTATCACTATTTCCATGGTAAATGTTCTGATGAGTTACATTCCCTAGTTCCACCAGTTCAGACCTTTACATCTAAGCCTCTCTAGATTATTGTTATTTCCATGGAAAATGTTCTGATGAGCGACATTCCATTAGTTCAGACCAGCTTCAAGTCAAAGGTCAATTGCTATCTATCACTCTTACCCTCATAATCTTCACACTCTTCTGTCTACAAGCCTTTCTCCACAGATGAAACATCGTTAGCCAATCACTTACTCAATTATTACTAATTTCATGGTAAATGTTCTTTTGAGATACAATCTTTAGTTCCACCAGTTTAGACCTTTACAACTAAGACCACCAATGCCATGTACACAGTGTCAAATCATCCTCATTATGTTCATAATTGGTAAGAACTAAAGTTCTACTGGTACAGTTTTCTCCCAAGAGAGGATGCTTCCCCAATTGCTACAATCTTAACTTCTTATTAACTATTATCTATCCTACATATCCTTATGATCTGTACTTCTTAACTCCCCTGTCCCAGTTATACAGCCACCTCATTCAATAAGTTTTTATCTTAAATAGCTTTTGAGCCTTATAATCAAGGAACAATAATTAAAAAAAGGAACAATCTGAAAATGTATGGGCTCAGTCAAGTTATCTTTATTACCCTAACAATCCATCAAAGGATTTCAGGATATATGTATGAATGTAAGTAAGATGAAGCTAAATTATTTCTAATTCTGGATGCTGAAATGTTTTAATGATTAACTGTTTGCACACAAGACATACACGTTTTATTAGGCATATGGTAGCAGAACAAGGAAGAAATGACAGAGGTTTAAAAAAAATAATTGTATTAAAAAATACAACAAATGGTGAAATGGTCTGAATGTATGGGTGTGAATATATATATATGTATGAATGTGTGTTTGTGTGTGTATATATATATATATATATATATATATATATAGATGTATGTGTGTGTGTGCATATATTAGGTTGGTGCAAAAATAATGTCGTTTCTTTCGAAGTTGAACGTCAAAAAACGACATTATTTTTGCACCAACATATATATATATATATATATTAGATAAATTAATTTTTATTTTGTTCAACAGGAGAAATACATTTTTATATTGATCCTTAAAGTGAATTCAACCTGTTTGCAATTTGTAGATGGTAATGTGTATGTGTGTCTATATATATATATATATATATATATATATATATATATATATATATATTAGCATAGTACTTATCAAAAATGACTGAATTATTCATATATGGATGGGCACTTACTCTTAGTATCAAAGTATGTGTGCTCTGACAAGGATCAAAGTATAGTAACTGTGCACTTTATAAAAAGAATGTTAAATTCACGCGCACACACACACACATATATATATATATATATATATATATATATATATATATATATATGCCATAGATAAGATCTAGCAGCCACCCTCTTGATATAGGGGCAGTACTATCTCCTCAAGACACTTGATGTAGGCCTCTGTGTTGAGACTGATGCCCTTACCAACATATTCAGGAGTTCTTTTCTTATCAGAACAATCCAAGTCAGTTTTCCAAACTGCCATACTTTCATAATCACTATTAGACTCATCGAACTCTTTCTAAATCCTCTGCACTGTCCTCAGATTGATACCCAAACACTCAGAAATGTTTGTATTAGAGCTTCTGCCATGAAAGCCAAGTAGTAGAGTGCATGCCGTTTCCAAATTTTTGGCAGAGTGAATTGCATCATGATGATCTTTTTCTCACAAACAATGCCCAACAGACCCTACTATACCGCCTAGTCAACAAAAACAAAAAACACACATGCATAATTTAACAATATAAAATAGCGACAATTTACCCATCGCACTATATATATATATATATATATATATATATATATATATATACACACACACACTAGTTAAAAGCCACCCTTTTGTGCAGTATTTAAGGTAACTCCTGTTTGATTAGGTTTTCATCACATGAGGTAGGAAGGAACAGATACGACAGGCAACAATAAATCACAGAATAACTCAAAATAGATTGCTGCATTTAAATATTAGATTAATATTTAAGCTTACCTTTTAAAAATTTAATGATAATTCTTGTGCCACCACTTAATTTAAAGACAATTTGATGTACGTAGGTCCTTATTTTCCATAGAAAAAACTATTTTTATTTCATGGATGACTTTTGCTAGATTTTGCAATTAATTTTGATTATTCTCAAATTTATTTCCAAGTTATAAAAATTGTTATCGTACAAAAAAATTTGTTGCAAGAAATCACATTTTAAAAAAAATTAACGAAAACAATTGCAGTAATGAAATCTTGGAAATTCAAAATTTCAGAATTGCAGGTTCAGATCCAGCCTAGAATGTTTTTTAATTTGCTCATGGAGTCAGCTTCTAGGAGTAAAGCTGAAAAAGGGTGACACTTTGACATACTGACATTCATATTTATTATATAGATGTATGTGTATATATATATATATATATATATATATATATGATAAAAATATAGTTTTAAGGTATACTATATTCATGAGTTAAAGTCAATTTCAAGCATGACAATTTTCTCATTGTAAAAAGTACCTTTAACTCAGAGAGATTATACTGCTAAAGACTTGTACAACATGAATGACACTCTATAAACATTAGTTACCATAATCGAGTGACAAGAATGTTTAAGATGACTGCTGATCACTTAAAGATTTTAATTCAGTGTTGTTCTTCTAGTCATTCCTACTATTTAACTCATAAGTTGGACGGTGGGGAGAAGATAAATTCATACTTTTCCCAAGAGTGTGTGAAAGGGAATATAATGAACTCAACTTGCTGGTTGTATTAGGTTGGTGCAAAAATAATGTCAGTTTTTGATGTATTTTTAACGTAAAAACCGACATTATTTTTGCACCAACCTAAGTTATTAGCAGCTAAACTGTGTGCATGCATATATGAGCTGTGATACAGTGAAACAGTCTGTCTGTAGATGACAATATATATGCTCCTGAAATATTTATTTCAGTTGAGCTATCTGAGGAAAGAAATGTGAAACAGTGACTATTATGGCTGATAATGCAAGACTCTTCAATAAAGCAAATCGAGTCCTCTCGTTCACTGTGTGTTTATCTAAAAAAAATTAGGTTGTTGCAAAAATAATGACGTAATAATGTTGTTTCTTGATGTTAAAAAATACGTCAAAAAACGACATTATTACGTCATTATTTTTGCACCAACCTAATAAATACTCTTAAAATTCACCTTCTTCCCTGCCGTGCACCAAGAGCAATTCAGCTGGGTTTCAATCTTAGCTAGAGGCAACTGGATGTCTAGCCACACTGATGAGCTGTGATACAGCAAAACAATCAGTCTGTGGATGAAAATATATGTATATATATGTATGTATGTAGTATTCTAATTCATATTGTAAATATATATATATGTATGTATGTATGTAATATTCTAATTAATTCATATTGTAAAGTAAAATTTGGTTAAGTTTAATTAATATGACAATATAAAGGTTCAAAATCTGTTTAGTATTCTAATTTATATTAGAAAGACCCTTTCATAAAATACTGTAGTACTCTTATACATTCCATGAATAATTGTCTCCAAGCACAGCAAGTTTTTGTCTTAGAAACATTAACCTAATCCCATTATGTTACCATTAAAATTCGAATTCTATGATTCGATGAAATTCCATTGGTTGAATTTGTCATTTCAAGAAAACTCCAATAGAAACACATTGGAGACAAGTGCTTGTGAAGAAGTGATATCCCAACTTTCAGTATGGAGTTTTGAGAGGCAGCATAGTCTGAGAATCCTTTAATGGTGTCAATTTTGATTTCATTCATGAGCCACGTGATGAATCTTAGCCATATAAATTACTTGAGATACTCACAGAATGTGTTGTAACTTGTGCTTATAATTTGTGTGCAGTTATGTATGCAGAAGCTGTCAGCTAAGTCGGTGCCAAAATGTATGAATGCCAACTAGAAAAGATATAGAGTGACACCTCCACATTTTTGCAGTATTTTCAGCAATGTTGTGATACTATTTTAAAATGACTTGTCACTGAGGATGACCTGGAAGAAATCAGAAACCAAACAATAATCCCTGCAATGGTAACAGTGAAGTTCTCAATGACCAAAGAAAATTATATATATATATATTAGGTTGGTGCAAAAATAATGACGTAATAATGTCATTTTGTGACGTTAAAAATACGTCAAAAAACGACATTATTACGTCATTATTTTTGCATCAACCTAATATATACATATATAGACCATGAGACCCGGGCTTGAAACTCAACATAGTCAATTTATCAAGGCAGTGAATAATGTTATCGGTTTTGAAAAGTGCCTGAAAACCATAGCCATCGGTGGTTGTGCTGTCACAAGTCATCATGACCCAGGGTTTGAGCATGCTAGCATTGTTCAGACTGTTGATCATGCTAGATAATGTGCTCTCTCCCAGAAACTGTAACTAAGGTCTGCTCAGCTTAGTTGTGGTATAAATCACAGGTAGCTCTGTGAGTGTTGACCAAACACAAATGTGCCTGAGCAGGCGTCTGCAATGGGGATTAGCTAGCCATCATAGTAGACTGACATCCACAGATTCAAGTGGCTGTGCCATTTACATTTACATATAATGGATAGCAACAGTCAGGAGCATAGAGTCATTGTAAATGCCACAAACCTTTTGTTAATCATGTACAGGCAACATAGGGATTTGAATTCAAAGGTGTCCTCTCTTACATTGGTTACTAACTAAAACTGAAGAGCCCATTCTTTCCAACTATTTAACCTACAGCTAGGGAGAAGACAAAATGAATTGATCACTTTCCCCAAGGCATTTGCAGTGAATGTAATTTAACTCAACTGGACTTGAAACCCAGCACTATGAGTTCTTGTTCTGAGTTGCTACCCATTACAACATAATATAAATTAAGACCCAAAATTCAGAAAGGTCATGGTCACAGTTTTTTTCTGAGATAAGCAACATATTCTGATACCCAACTACATAAGGGTTAAATAGTTACAGCAGAATACATATCTATTCATGTGCTAAATAAAGATGTTGAAACAAAAACATGAATAAAAGCTATATGGTGTTTTTTCCATAACAATGAATCATAGAGAAGGCAGTGATAATGGATGTTTTGAAGAATTTGGTTGCACAGACCATCCATTCTACTTATCAGATCTTGTCCCATCTATTTCCTGTTTTCAAGAGGAAAAGAGATTGGAAAAGAAGGAAATATTCAAATGATTCAAAGGTGGAAACAGCAGCAGAGCAATATTTCAATGACCAAACATTGGAATCTTTTTTGGAAGGGTTAAAAAAACATAAACAATGTATTGAACTCTGGGATGAATATATAGAAGAGCATATATGTTACATGGCTCTAGTTCCTTTCTTTCTTGGTTGGACTGAAAACTTGACAACATTCTCTTATAAATATGTGTAGATATTAGTAAGAAAGGACACTGCTAGTAGATTTGATCCTTAGTAGGTATTGTAAGCAGTCATAATGACAATGGTAGTAATGTGTGGCTTACTTGTGAAAAGTAACCTATGCAATGGAAAGATTTTGTATTCAGTTACGGGCAATGGGACAAGATTTGTATCCAGTCATGTATGACGGGGCCGAATTTTATCCCGTCATGGGCAGTGGGGCAAGATTTTTACCCAGTCAGAGACACTAGGACAAGATTAACTGCAAAATAATTATTTGTATTTTTCAGTTTGCTGAAGATTTATTCAAGAAATAAACACTTGCTCACAAATGCTTAATGAATTATGAATAAAAAAATTGCTAATTAACTGCCAAATCCCATTTGAATTCAATTAAATTATAAGTTGATACTGAAAGCTACAAGTGACATTATAATTATCATTCATGAATTTAATTTTGAAAAATACCTCAGGGAGCAGAAGATATTCTACACCACCCTTTGGTAGATGATAGCATTTTTAAGTTTGCATGAAATATCACAAAGTTGCTGATTCTCTCATGATAAATGTAAAGAAATAGAAAACTTATTTGAGTGTAAATAATCAGCATAGTACCTGTCAAAAATAACAGGGTAATTTATGAATAAGTTATATAAAATATTTCTGTTACACAAATTAATAATAAAATGGAAAAAACTGATATTTATGATATAACTGGACTAAAATGATGTTTTGGTTGCTATAACTACACGTGCATGAATGATAGGGGATGCTAAAATTTTGAACTATTAATTAATGGTAACATAACAGGATAAGGTTAATGTTTCTAAGACAAAAACTTGCTGTGCAAGTATTCATCTAAACAATTTTGATTAAAAACAAGTGACAAAGTCAGTGTATGTTCTGTGTAATCAAACTTATTTGGATAATATATACACACACACACGTGTGTGTGTGCATGTATCTCCATATATTATATATTGTTTTCTCATATATATATATATATATATATATATATATATATATATATATATATATATATACACACACACACACACACACAGAAGTCCTAATACATGATCTATCGTAATTATATAATATATTCAAATAAAGTTTTTGTTTAGTAGCAACCATAGAAATAATCATTTCCTTAAGTCTTTATGGCCAGAAGCAACCAAACACAGCTGCAAGTTTCACAAGCTTACAGTCTGGGAGTGCATGAATACAACCTTAATATCAAGTAGCACTGTATTTCAATACACATTAATGCCTCACATTGGACCAACTGAAGACACTGAAATCCTACAAAACAGATCTTGCTGGAAAAAAAAATCAACAAATACATTAGTCATTGTTGGCCCTAAAGGTCTGTCCATTACTATCTCATCAATTTGCCTATATATAACCATATTGAAGCTAAATTCTATGGGCATGATGGTGAACTCCATAAAGACAGTTTTAGGTAGGCATGATGGATACAAATCCTTACAAATATCAATAGTTTTTGCAACAGTAAACAGGTGAATAAACTACTAATATTAAATGTGCATATAAACTTATCCTCAATACTGAAAGGACAGTTCTGCAAATAATTTGCAAAAGTAAATGAGTCTTTAACACAATAACTTATATAACTTTTACGTAAATAAATTTCTTAATATATTGCACCCAGCATTGCATTTCATGAGAAGGAGAACAAGGTTGTTCTTTCTCTTCTCGTTGTCTTGGTACACAGATCAAATACAAGATCAAACCAACCAACCAACA
>OZ010598.1:20620828-20708328 GCA_963932145.1 Acanthosepion lycidas
AAAAGGCTGGTAATCCGGTATATGCACTTTAGTTTGGACCTCATTGAAACAAACATCACTGATGGCTACTAGCAGTCATCGCTTCAATGTCAAGGTTTTTTCCTCATGGCCCAGAATGGAGATGACACTAGGAACAGCTATATCAGTACTACGCTATGAACCTAGCAATGAGACAGACAATGTTTCTGAGTTTCCAACTGATGATCCAATGGAGGTCTTGAAAGAAGAGCCACAAGCTCAGGAACAAACCAGACCACTTCTAACTCAGACCAAACTGCCTGAACCAGAGCATGGACCAAACAAACCTAGATGATCGAAGAGAACACCCAAGCCCAGAGAGAGACTTTGTTGTAGCTGCTTTTAGTGTAGCATCAATTTCGATGGGGAGGGACTGTGGAGATTGGTAGCATCTAGATCTGTCCAATGCAAATTGTTGGCATGCAAATCTATCCAAGAGAAACAAATGGAAAGCTGTAGAAGTCTCTAGAATGTTCTAACCACACTGCTATATAAGCAATGTAGGTGAAGCAGTTCATTTGTCTTTTTGCCTTTGTCTTTTCCTGTTAGACATACTGGAGAGACAATTAATTAGCCTTATTAGGTTATCACTGTGCTTTCTCTGTGAGTGGATGAAAGAAACATGACAGAAACAGACCTATTGGAAACAGACTCCTTAAAGACCAAAGCTTGAAAATAGACTCATTAAAGGCAGGAGCTTGGGATTGGACTCACTAAACCTGAGAGCTTGGAAATAGATACATTAAACCAAATGCATAAAAATTCCACTGACCTTTAAGACTTAAAGGAAGAACTCTCATTTTGACAACATTATGATGTTTTTATTTTAGTATACAATTCAATGAGTAGTATTCACTTTCACTGAATTTTATGAAATTCTTTTTAATAAAACCAACAAAAAGCCTCAGTAGACAAATAATTTTGATTTGTCATCAAAACAGAAATTATATTAAATATATATACCATCTATTTTTCACCCATAAACATCAGTTTCTGTTTTCCAGTATTTTTAAACTGTCCAGCATGGTCAGTTCTGGAAAATTTTATGAGATCATCGCAATTGCTCCGAGGAGCTGCATTTGCTGGTTCCCAGACTTCATGAGTTCAAGTGCTCTACGAGGCTGGCATCCCGCTCTCACCCCTTCACTGTCAAAACTCCTAAATGTAGCCGTCTCTTCTACTCCAATAGCTTCATGTCTCGCACCTCTCGCTTGTGGAACTCCCTTCCCTTTTCCAGTTTCCCTGAGAGCTATAATCTCCAGCTATTCAAATGTAATGTCAATTGACATCTCCAGTTGCCTTGATCTATCCATAATCCTTCTCATCCTTTCTTCTATCACTCCTATCTGATCTTGCTCAAAATTTTCTGTAACCCCTTGTGTCCTAGTGGTTTCCCACCTTGCTTGGGGTGAAATGCTTTAAAAAAAAAAAATAAAAAAAAAAAATAATCATTAAATTTATGCTCTCTCATTTTTAACCCTCAAAAGTATTCAAGGAAAAGATCTACAACTAAAATCAAGTTCATATTCTAAGAACGAAGGCAACAAAAGAATGAGAAGAGTTTGGCCAAAAAGAAATACATATATAAAAGAAAATCGAGATAAAAAAAGGGATAGAAAAAATAAAGGAGTAAAAAGATATTAATATAAATATTACTTCTCAGCCTGGGCTAAGGCTAAATCTGACTAAGCCACATGAAGCAGCTTACAAGCCTATGGTGCTGTTTTCCTATAGAAATATATCTTTATCAGATAAAAAATTTGCAGTCCTCATTTTAGAAAGAACCTAAGACTCACCATTTCTCAATTGTTGAATATGTCCTCAAAAGGGACATAGCAGTATACTCAAATCTGGAATCATAAATATGGCTTCTCCAGCAAAACAGAAAAATCTATATATTATTCATTCTCCTTTCACATGGCTTGTTGTACAGATATAAGTTGTATTTTATCTGTGTGGAACATGTGTAAATAGGTATTTATCATTTTGTTTTCAACTTAGTGGTGTAAAACTGGTGTAAACAAAGCATGTTTGTCATTCCTATTCCTTTCAACCACTGTTCAATCTGTGAAATAAGGTGTTGTTATATAATGGATATAATAATGCCTATAATAGGGGAAATGAAAATGGAAGAATAAAGCTTTCTTCCATAGTGCCTCCATTATCTGCATCAACCTGAGATGACATGATATTATTAAACTCCATTATTTGGTGACTTACTCGACATGTGATATAAAATTGTTTCAGCTTCAACCTTGCTAAAACCAAATGTTGATACATCCCCATTGATGCGATGCGTATTTGTTGTATCTTTTCATTATGTTTATGTGCCCATCTATATATAATTTTAAATCTTTTTTTCAATTTTCAGTGTTGTTTGAAATTTTCTTTAATACTTTATTTAAGAAAGCAAAGAAAGATATATACAATTTTCTGGTCAATATCTTTCAGGATTTCAAACTCGGCCATTGCACCTACAATTCCAGCATTGCAGGGATTGGAACAATGCATCATTGGTTCTAAAATTTTGCTTCTGGATCCCAAAAACAAGCCTTGTCATTGTTCTAAGTCCTCACCTGACAATGAAAAACTGAGGGCAGCTATGGAGGCTCATTTAGAAACAAACACTTGGACACTGGGAACAAATATAGGAGTAGCCCATAGGATAGTTAGAAGACATCTCGCACAAGCAAGTAAAAAGAAAAATACAGAAGTTAATATCCCCATGATTTGAGTGATAGCCAACAGCTTGTCATTTGCTTGTTCATTAAAAAAAATGTGCTCTTTCTTTATCCTGATGAAAAGCAGATGTTGGTCTGCATAATGATTGTAGCTTTTATTTGGGTTGAAAAAATTATTTCAGCTTGAACCTTGCTAAAACCAAATGTTGATACACAAAAGATCTCCCACACTGTTTCATGGGACTCTATTGGAGTAATTTATAACAGCTTCTTGCAAACTGATCAAACTCCATTGAAAGAATCCTATTATGATATATTTTGGCTAGCAGAGGTGAACAGAAAGGTACCTATCCTGCTGTAAGATAACCTAAGTCCTTATATTTTGAAAAGCACCTGCCAAAAATTGATGAAGTTAAGCATCAAGTTCTTGATTCACCTTACCTATTCACCAAACCTGCCCTCTACTGATTATCCCTTTTGAGAGTCTTGGAAGTATGGTCATGTCATCAGGTGGAAATAAATATAGAACAGGTAACACGAGTTGGGAAGTTACTTATAACTTCCCAATTCCTGTGATTCCAGATTTTAATAATAATGGGGTAAATTCATTGCTAAAACATTGGTAACAATGCTTCAATTCCAATGGTGTTTAGTTTTATAGAAGTTAAAAATAGGCTTAGTCTGTGTTAAACAAATTTTTTGCCAAGAAAAAAAAAAAAAAAAAGAAAGATGATCCAAGAAAAGCGGATAAAAATGAATATCAATTCAGGGTTATGAAAACTTCAAATCCCTTGATTTTAGCAATGAATGTTTATAAGAACACACCATAAGGTTTCAATTAACAATTTTTAACTAAACAGAAGTGTGAGAGAAAACATTTACATGAAGTCTTTTAAAAGGCTATAAAAACTGGTGATTTTTCTTTACTGGGGTCATGTGTTTAACCTGCTACTTAAATATATAATAATGTTCTTCATACACACACATTATGAATGAACAATTCTCTTTCAATAGTCAACAATGTCCTGGGTATGACGATAAACTACATATTTTTTTTTTTTTTTTAATCATTTCACCCCAAGCAAGGCAGGAATGCCACTAGTACATGGGGGGTTACAGACAGTGAAAGTGAGAGAAAAGACTGGGTATGGCGGGGATTGAGGAAAGAATAAAAGATAGTTTGGTTTGTTTTACAGCATATCAACCTCAATAGGTTATTTAATGCCAACAAAATTTTTATTGCTGGTAATATTTTATTTTTTCCAAAAATGTATTGCGGGCAATATTTTTCCTTCAAAAATCTATTTCTGGTATTATTTTTTTCAAAAATGTATAGCTGGTAATATTTTTTTTCTTCAAAAATTTATTGCTGGTAATAATTTTTTACAAAGTATTTCTGGTATTAAAACCTATTTTTACACTTTCATAGTGTCTTGACCCCAGTTTGGGAGTTAACTATTTGCTCATAGCTGGGACCCTAACAGCTGCTACTACCTCGGGTTAGAGTTGACTGAGGAACACCAGCAATTAAGAGGTGGTTCCACACTCCTCAAGACCTCCTGATAAGAGGCCTTACTGTCAGCCGTAGTTTATTGTCATACCCAGGATGGGATAAAAGATGAATGGGATTGAAGAAGATAAAAGATGGCAACTGATGTTGCATTTAAATTGTTTAAGATTGTATTTATTATGGAAGCAAGGTAACAAGAGAGAGTCCACAGGTAGGAAATGCTAGAAAAGAAACTATTGGAGTATAAGTGGCAGTTACATTTAACTATTTCAACTGTGAAAGGGTGGGATCTAGATGCCAATCTAGTAGCATACATACAGCAGCAAGGCCTCTGATCAGGAGATTGGAGGGTCTTAATTGTTGTTGCTCCAGGTCTACCCTAACCCTGGGTTATAGAACCTGTTAGGGTCCCAGCTATGGGCAAATAGTGAACACCCCTAAACAAAAACAAAATGCTATAAATATTTTTATAAAAACATTGCCAATAATATATATTTATAGTAAAATAAACAACAATACACTTTATAGAAGAATTATCAACAATACATTTTAACTGCAGCTGAAATCATAAAATTGTGTTTAAAATATTTAGATTTCAGCATTCAGTCAGTTATGTACCATACATGATACATGCTTAGATGATCATGTATCTTTCGATACATGACTGACGAGTCAGATTTTTTTCACAGGGTAGATTGCCATTTCTTTCTGCAGTATACCAGTTGCCATCCAAGGCTATAGAACCCAGTCTGTCCTAGGGGAAGAAGAGGATTCACGTTTTTCCCAAGGGTATTAGCATGTAATGGATTTGACATGAATTTGAACTCGGCTCTCTGATTCCTCAATTCGAGCCACTATCCATTACCCCACCATGCCTCCTTCAACCAATAGAGGTTGATATGCTGCTAAACAAAACAACCAACAGAAAAGAATACTTTCATGAAATTAATCCAGATAATATCCAACAATTTCTTAAATTGTATTCCAAAATATAACCTCAACAAAACTAAAATATAAAACACATATCACCACCTCTAGTAATCATGACTACACAAATAGATATATACACAAAAACTGAGGATCATCGAGCATGTATTCAGTTGTGAAAGCAGAATAACATATTTTTATTACTTCCAAGCTTCCAAGAAAATTAAATTTAAGCATTAAATGACCCATAAGGATTTTATATTCTGTTAAACATATCAATTCAGTGTTCATCAATCTTTGGTAGGAGTTAATTATCACACAATGTAGAAAGGTTCACTGTTTGAGTATATATATGTTTGTGTCATTTATTAGAGGTAACTACAACTTCAGCTCAGCTGATGGTAAATGTTTGGCTCAATTATCATCCTTGTTCAAACATTGTGGATTCATGCTACAGAATCACAAAAAACTATGATTGATCGATTTTAACAGTATTGTATTAACAACAGTTTTGCTACAATGTGCTGTTTTTGCTGTGTTATGATAACAAACATGAAGATACAAAATTGGCTCAATATTTATATAGATTCATTTTATTATATGAAAAAATCTCATTTCTCCTTATATATATATATATATATATATATATATATATATATATATATGATAAAACTATAGTTTTAAGATATGCTATATTTATAGGGCAAAGTGGTCAATATCAGGGATAGAGCACATGTAAATATAGAAGTGGACATTAAAGTCATTACCCAGAGAGCCTATGGGTGTTGACTTCAAAGCCCACTTATATATAAGGTAAAAGACAAAAGGAAACTTGTATTATTAGCTGACATGTTTCGTCCAATATGAACTTTTTGAGGCAAAAACAAAATGAATTTATTGAAAACAAAGAAAATGTCCTTAGCAACTAAAAGAAATTAGAAAACACCATTGTATTCATATTGTCAACTGAAAATTATATCAATACAATACAATACAATAGCATTTTCTAAATTCTTTTCGTTGCTAAGGACATTTTGTTGTTAATAGTTACATTGTCTTCAATAAATTCATTTCATTTTTGCCTTGAAAAAGTCCACATTGGACGAAATGTGTCAGCTAATAATACAGTTTTCCTATTGTCTTTTACCTTTATACATATTGTTTTTCTTCAGGTTAACATATATATATAAAGAAATATACTCTTAAACTGTGCTATATTTATTGGATAAAGTACTCAATATCAGAGATAGAGCATGTGTAAATATAAAAGTGAACATTGAAGTCAACACTTAGAGGCAACAGGCTGTTTCATGCTAGATGCAATCATCAGACTCGACAATTGCATGTAGCATGAAACAGCCTGTCGCCTCTAAGTGTTGACTTCAATGTTCACTTATATATATGCAGTAAATATCCATCCCAAAAAGTTTGATTATATTTATCCAATTTTGGAATGTGTTGAGTTTTGTGTTCAGAATATGTTTGATTTTAGCATTAAAAAACCTAGAGTGGTTGATATGCTGCTAATTACCAACAATTTATATTTAAAGCAAAATGACCAAGAATATATATTATCTGTTCTTGGTAGCATACAATTTTGCTCAAAATATATTTACTATAAAATAGTGTTCAAAATATATATATTTCAGCATTAAATACCCCAGAGGTTGGTATGTTGCTAAACAAAATCAATCTTTCATCTTTTTCATTCTAATTTTATGGAGCTGTTTTTGGCTGCTGATAAATCGCAACATGACTTTTACTAGCAAATTAATTATGATTTGGTCTTTAGAATAAAATTATTTTGAAAATAAATAGCCAGGCAAACAAGAATATATCGGTAACAATAAGCTCAATTAGTGTACTTAATTCCAAGTCAACCTTTCACGGTATAATGTACAGGGTGGTGTTTGAAGTAAAATTTTTGAGGGTAAATGAAGCACTTTATATGATGGGGGGGAAAATAATAAATATTGATTTGACAAAGATAAGAGCATTGATAAAAGTATTTTTCGAAAGACAAAAAGAAAGGAATCAATTGATATGAATAGAAAGGTGGTGATAGCAGCAGAGCAATATGTTGGTGACCAAACATCAGAGTCTATTTTGGAAGGCCTAAAGAAAAAGTGAGAAGGTTTTGAACTGTAGAGTGAATGTATGGAAGAGCATTGTGGGGGATTCACTCACATGATAACAGTAAAGATTAATCTTGTATTCATGGAGATAAAAGCATACTTGACAGAAAATCAAATGTACACAAAAAACAAGAAAAGCATGGAAAATTGCATGTTATTAATTTCATACTATTTTTATTTTTTGTGTGTATTGGTGTGTATATGTTTTAGGTTACAATTGTTTTAGGGTGCATGTGATAAAAGGGAGAAATTTACTCTGTAGTATTACAAGCCATATCACGGAGAGAAATTGGATACATGTTGCCTGTACCAAGGTTCATGGTGAAGAGACTGAATTTAACATCTTTTGGTGGGATGTACATATTTCCTGCAGAAACAGTTTTTGTCACATGCTGGGAGTATTTTTATTATTTTTAATTTTTATTAAATTTATTTTAGACAAGATTTTTTTGTTATTGTTTTATTTTATTTTTAATTTTCATTATTATTAATTTTTATTTATTTATTTATAATAATAATAATAATAATAATAATAATAACTCTACAGCATCTATGTTTCATAGGTCTATTTCTTTTCTTTCTTTTTTGGACTGAGAATTTATCAACATTGTCTTATGAATATGTGTAGAGATTTGTTACAAAGGTTACTACAAGTAGGTTTAATCCTTAAAAGCTAACCTTTCATGGTATATTTTGAAGGTTTGTTTTTAAAGTGAAATTTTTAAGGGTAAATGATGATGGTAACTGAAGAGTAAGGCAACCATAGCTGCCCAACCATGAACTACTTGACTATAAAATAAAGGGCCAAACCTCACTTATGGACAGTAATCAAACTGCACTGAATAAAGCTTCACAGCAAGTTAGTTTGTCTGCTTTTCTTTACAGTAATATTAACTGTTTCCTAATAAGGAAATATTTGGCATTCATTAACTAAGCAGCCATTGCTACTGTTGGTTGAAATTTATAAAATCATTATATTAAAATAGTTTTTCAGGAAAATAAGTTTCTCAAGTCCAGTAGCTGTTACCAATCTTTCCAGTATTTGTGGGGTGGGGCAGTGGCTTCCTTCCTAAATTTTTTTTTGAAAATCTATAGAATGTCAACATCTTGATTATGTCATTATTTTCTATTTTAGTTATATGTGCTATCTCTTTTAATTGTTGCTGCTTTTGGAAGTCTTCAAGTGATATGGCTTCTGTTATTTGAAACAATTCTTTCTTTGTGATTCTGTAGTACCAGAAGAACACATTACATAGCGAGAAATATGATAAATATTGATTTGAACAAGAAAATATTTCTGAAAATCAAGAAAAGGAATCACTCAGTATGAATAAAAAGGCTTGGATAAAATAATAGAATCAAATCACAAGTCGGAAATCTTTGGATAATTTCTGATTTAATTTATTAAAAAGTATTAAAAAAATTAATGTAGGGATACAAAAGGCAATTATCTCCCTTTGGTTGAAACAAGGTCATACAGGTCAAGTAATGGCTGGTGAGTAACATCAATTCATAGAGTGCCAAACGCTAGTTGCTATTTATAATGTCTGGAGGTAAGACATGTCTACCCATACCATTGCCATATAGGCCACTGAGAAGGTATCATAAGCACACAGCGGTAGAGCATACAGAGAAAAACATGGTTTTGCCAGGTACATAATAGACACAACCAGCCTGTCTGTTTTCCTTGGCAGGCTAGTGATGTTACATATTAATATTACAAGTAAGATCATCTTGCTTTTCACCCCTTTCACACTGCTTGTTGTATTCATATGTTGTAATTTTTCTCTGAGGAACAAATTAATGATATGTATATATCAGTATAAAAATCTCTTTGAGAACAATGTATGTCTGTCATTCGTTTCTCTCAGCTATTTTTTCTATCAATGTATTAAGGTGCTACACAAAGTATCACAGATATAATAATGTCTATATTCTTTGTTGCTTAGCATTCCCATTACTAAGAAAAGAAATATCAAGCAAAGGAAAATGTCAAGACTATCAAAAAACAAAAAAGGGAAAATGCATATATTTATTAGTCTAAAATACACACTATAAACTACACAGACAACAAGATTGGTATGTAGTAAACACTCAAAGTTATATTTAGTAGAAACTAGACAAACAGTTTATAGATAGCATAATGGTCTACAGGTTAGAAAATGAATTTAGCATGCAGAGTTCAATTCCTCATTGATTCTGTTTTATTCACTTTACACTAATTCCTTTAGAAAATGCATGAATCTATCTTCCTCCAGCTATGGGTTAAATAGTAGGAGAGACTGCCTTGAGGTGGCAACCAGAAGAAGGAGGAAAATTCTGAATTAAAAACCAACCCAAAGAGGGATGAATTAGGCTATCTTGCCCAAGACACACCAATACTGCTATGGCTGCAGTACATTTAGTGCCCTTATTACTGTAATTGGTTATAAGTCTTGCGACAATAGAAACAGTACATATAGATTAAAAAATACATACAAACAGCCCACATTTCTGGGTTGTGGAGCTATTATTATTTACACTAGGCATATTGTCCTCATCTTTGTTATCATCATCACTTTCAGTCATTGTGCCTTCTGGTCTTCATTAGGAGCTTGTTGATCTGGGTAATGTTCAAGTAATTTAAAACTGAATCCTTTATTTACAAGGAGTAGATTGTACACATTCTACTGCCCATGTCTATTTATATCTTACCTTGTTCTTATTAAGTACTAATCAGTTATTGTTTGTCTTATTTCCACAGAGTCTAAGTCTGCAATACCTGAGCCAGGGATTGAACTCACAATTAACTGTCACTAAATTCATAAACCAGTACTTTAATCCACTAGGCTGTTGTCATAGCTAGTGGCATGAGAACAATATACAATCTAGATCAAATAAAGAGCTATGTTCAGAATTTCCTGAACATTACCTGGATTGACAAACACATTGCTTTCCTCTCTCAATATGTCATGTGAAAGTCAAATTTCTCAAGCCTGCTTTCCTCATGTGCCGTATATATTTCAACTATCTCTTTCTGTAGCTACATAGAAGTGTCCTTTTTGTTTCCATTTTCTCTAAAAGTTTGTTTCTCACAATGCAAGCATACTAAGACAATACTGCTAAATTTTCAGATGGCATTTTTCTACATTTTTCAACATTTGCCTAAGTGAAATACACAACAGTTCCAGTCTGCAACATGTTCAAGGCAAGGCCAATTCTACAGAATTGAAGGAAGACTGAAGAGAGCCCGGAAGAGATTGGCAATGCTTGCTGTGGTCAGTGCAGGAAATTATATGTCAAGATGATGACAAATGGCAGAGAATCCTTTTTGAAATCTGCAGACCTAATTATTCCACTGCATTGAAGCAGTAACTCAGATTTTGTAGATTTTATCCTGGTTTTAAGAAATAATCTCAAAAGATTCACAGACACATTGGAATCATAGAATAATGAAATAAAAAAAAATATAAAAGTCGTATAAACACTGGATTGATTACATGATAAACTTAGAAAACAAAACGTGATTTTAAAATATTCTTTTTACATTTCTGCAAAATAAATAATACCTGTTTCATACCTGCATCAATATATATTTATGCAAAGTAAATTCTTTCTGTGAAGAGGAGTGAATATTTCCTTATCAAAACTTTTTTTATGGTAAATGAAATGATGTAAGAATAATGTGTACAAATGTTTCATTAATATAAATCCTGGGAAAGAAGACACAAGTAAAAGGCCAAACATGATTGAAGTCAGTTTTCAAGTGATAAAAACAATGAGTTCTCTCAATAATTTTTCTATAAATTCTATCTTTTCATATTATGAAAAGAGCACAGTGAAAGTGCTTTAAAAAATTATAACCCCTAATAAAATTTTATATATACATGGCAGCATACTCAGTTTGAAGTGGTAAGTAATGATTTATATGCATAATACACACGTTTGTGTAGATATTTTGTGCAATATGTCTTTGTGTGTGTGTGTGTATATATATATATATATATATATATATATATATTGTACACTGAGTGTGTAAATAAATGGCTGGCTACCTTTACCTAAGTATACATATTTGCTAGGATGGTTAGTTAATCCCCGTTGCAGATGCCTCCTCAGTCAAATTTTGTTTTAGTTTTTTCAAAACCCAAACAGCTGACCTATAAATTATACTTCAACTATGCTGAACAGAATTTAGTTATAGTTTCTAAAAGAGAATGTACAAAATGAGTGTGATCTATGATTGAACAAGGTCCATATGCTCAAATCTTCAGTCAGTAATTTTATGCTAGCAAAGCCATTAGCAACAAGGCTTGGGTCAACCCATGGTATGGTTTTCAGACACTTTCCTATGGTGCAGCATGTTGGGATTCCTGTCTTGAGAAATAGGCCATGATTAGATTATGGTTCTCATGGTTGGAAAGTAAACATTCTAACCATTCAGTCACTTGCTTATATACATGTTATTGATAATGGTCGCTACGAGCATATTGAGTATTTTTTAATGATCAAAAGCAAATGCTTTTAACACAACGTTGAAAATATGAATTGCAGTTGCACAAAAAAAAAAAAAAAATCACAAACTAACATGTCTACACCAAAAACAATGCCCTGCCTGGTGGCAAAAGCTGCTGGTGGCACCAGGGGTAGCAGTACTACATGAGCCACTGAAACTCTTTTAATTACCTCCCCCCTACCTCCAGTTGGCAGCTGATGAGGTTAGGGTATCACATGTGCTTTTGCACATTGTATGTAGGAAAAAAAAAAAAAAATATGTGTATGTGTGTGCACGTAGATATGTCAGGAACTCCATAAGCTAACAATGAAAAAGCTTTTATTTTACACAATGTGTGTGTGTGTGTGTGTGTGTATATATATATATATATATATATATATATACACACACAATTTTCAAGCCATCAGGATGGCCTGAAGATTGTGTTTAAGCCTAAACCAGACTTGCTGCAGGGTGTTGACTTCAATGTCCACTTTTATATCTATATATACTGTATCCTTGATATTAATCATTTTAAGCCATGAATACAGCATAACTTAAAGCTATATTTTATCATGTTATATATATATATAGAATATCTTATATTTCTGAGATGAGGTATTATGTACACTATTTACATTATTCGGACTATTGTCCTCATCTTTGTCACCATGTTTAAACATGGCGACAAAGATAAGGACAATAGTCTGAATAATGTAAATAGTGTGTGTATATATATATATATATATATATATATATATATATATATATATATAGTGCTAACAAAGTGTGATGGCAGAAATGCTGTCAGTCTGTGTAAGTTTGTAAGAGAGGACATTTGCAATAAAGTGTCTGATATCAGAGATGAAACATTAATAAAATAAGATTAATTCAAATATGAAATTTGTCACTTTGCTGATAACATTAGTCACCTAAGTGACAAAAGTCATATTTGTTTTAATCTATATATATATAACAACAAACCAAACCACATTCAGGGACTCTGGACTCTGTTCCTAAACTCATGCAATGTGATTCACAGATCTGACAATCACCACAGCATGAAACTCAGAATTATAATTTGGATCTGAATCCCAGTGTGTTGTTAGGTTTGTTAGTATTACTATTCTGTCTCAGTCTAATTTGTAATTGTATTGAGCACTGTTTTCATGTTGATAGTTTATCTTGGTTTTTTTCTTTTGTTTTTGCATGTTTTTCTTTTGGCAAACTTATTATTGGTAGGGTTGTTCTTTGACACTTTACTATTAACCCTCTTGATTTTAGATGCATATTTTTAAAGAATAGAAAATGCTCATGGATCAAAAACTTCTCAACATGCTAAATAAAAGACAATAGAAAACAACTGTCGAATCAATTATACAGAGCAGACAATAATTTAATCACAATTTCTCCCTGTCATTCACACCCTCAAGCACAGTTTTCCCCTTGTTAGTGCTTGCTTCATCAAAAATGTAAACCTAAATTTCTGGTCTCGACAAAACAACTCGATAAAGTACAAAAGAAAATTTTGAAAGGCACATATACATTTTTTTATTCATTTCACCCCAAGTAAAGTGATAAAGCCACTGAGATCCTACTGGTTACAGAGAGTGAAAGAATATAAGAAAAATATCATTATTAATGAGAGAGGACAATAAAAGAACAGGATTCAAGGAAACAGAAGATGACAACTGACATTGAATTTACATCTTTGAAAAGTGTCATTGATTGGAGAGCAAGAAGCCAGAAGAGATATTCACAAGTGCAAGAGAAGAAAATATTAGTAAAGGACTTATGGTTACATTTAGCAAATTCAACAGTAAAATGATGAGACCTAACTGTCAATCTAGTACTGTACTTAAATTCATAAATTTGAGGTAGCAAAGAGAACAGTTACCATGAAAATGTTATAGAAAGGTACAAGAAAGCTATATTACAGTGATGGGAAAGTGATTGAAGCCAACATGCCATGTCAGGACTAATAACATTGCAGATTCTTCTTTGGATTTTTATCTGGCTAACCACTAGTACAAAGCAACACTTGCTGTTTTTTTATTTATTAGAAAAAAAAGGTATACAGTAAATTTGACATATTGTTATTCCTCCCAATAATCCCCCATCGGAATCCAGAACCTTTTACCAATATGACTCCAGCTGTACAATTCCCTAGTGGTAAAAATCAGGTACTTTGACACAAAGAAATCTGTGAATGTCTGCCACAATTCTGTCTCATTTGTGAAGGATTTCCGATGAAGGTGCAGGAAGTACGATGAATGGCACAGTGTCTCCCAGTCAAATTGTTGCATAGTATCCCACATGACAAGAGATCTGGCATTATCATGGAGGAACTATACACCCTTGCACATATTCTAACTGCTGCAATTAAAGGTCTGCAGTACTAGTTCACCAGATACAGAGTATGATCTTCCCATGGCAACAACCAATATCTGGAATGCTTTGGAGTGTAATACAGGACCCACTTTTCATCACTGGTAAGTTCTTGATCAAATATTTGTATACTGCAGTGCCGAGAAAGTAACAAGAATTAAGCTGTCACTCATTGTTGCTTGTTGGTTTTTGACAGTGTGTGGGGATACCAACTTGCACAACTTGTGTAACTTTCCTGTGCAGGTGAAGTCTGACAGTTTTATTAGAAACCTGGAAGCATTCAGTAAGCTCACTATTGTTGTCCTCCTTGATGGCTACCTTCAAGGCCTCATCATCCAGTACTTGTGGCTAGCCAATGTGGAGTTCATCACAAAGGGACAGGTCTCCTGACTTGAACTTTTGGAACCAATGCCTGATAGTGCATACACTCACAGCATTATCCCCAAAGGCTCGATCCAGATATGGACAAACCCATCATAAAGCCATAAGGCAGAAAACCCCAAATGAGTTGCTTTGACACTGCTGTGTTTCCTCACTGGCACATGAGCTTTGACTGATGCGTGCATGCAATTCACTTGCATTGGTCAAGAGTAATGAACTCACCTATACTGCATTCCCAGAATGTGACATACTCATTTGCATAACTGAGATCCCTTCTTCAAGCACAACATAAAAACTAAGAACATTTTGGTTGCCTTATACATACTTGTGACTCTCTCTCTCTCTCTCTCTATATATATATATATATATTGCATATTTAGGCAGCAATCCTTCATTTAACTGTGTTCAGAAAATAAAATTTCTCTATAACACTGAAAACATAAATATAACACAGACACTCAATTTAACTGAAAAAATAAAATGATCCTTGATAATGGCTAAAAGTATAGCTGAAAGCACTCAGAATTATAGAATATTTGGACAGTTTCTGTACACTCTGTATCCCAAAAAGAAAGCACTTCTTTGAACACAAGAAGCTTAATCATAGTATCTTGTCTATTTTTAATGAAACATATATATATATATATATATATATATATATGTTATGGTAGCTACCTACATGGGAATGAGCTCTTCCTCCTTTCATAAATCTGCAAGATTTCCTACAGGAGGCAGTTGAGACACGGTGTAACCTGACAGTTTGGATGGACACTTCTATCTGCTGACTAATCAAACACTTACTTTGTATATATCTGTTATTTCAATACACTTGTTTAACCTACCTTTTTCTTCCTGTGTCTTTCTTTCTGACCCCTAAGAGGCCACAACAATATATATATATATATATATATATATATATATATATATATATATATATATATATATGCCATCTACCTAAATCATAATAAACAATAATTTCTTTTAACATTCTTCATACTGAAAATATTGGTATTTTTTTTTTTTAGGATGTGGTTTCCTGGAAACAGCACCTGACAAAACGCTATTTATCTTCCATTTCCTAAGTTATTCAGAAGAGAAGAACAATATTTGTGGTACATACCTGTAGAAGTATGGATGTGCTTATTACTGACATTTTGTTGTGAACACCAAAATATGGAGACATGTGCATTCATTACATATTCAAAATATACATTCTATGAATATATAAAGACATGAGCAGCCAACCTGAAGACCTAGCATATATAATTTTGAAGACTAGAGAAGAAGGATCCATGCAATTAGCTAACCCTGGTGATGATGTCAAGTGTCACAAGTCTCACAGGCTTGTACAAGCAGGAAAATAAAACTAATCAAACCCTCAATTCCAGATTGATAGGTAAACTAGACAGACATATTTCTTTATCTCTAACAGCTTGAGAGATATCAACTCAACATGGTTTTCTTCTTTTTTTTTTTTTATTTTGACAAAATAATTATAAAAGAAGCTAAATGGTACATATACAAGGATGAAACCTGTTTGCATTGAATCTATCCTGGAAGACCTACCTGGTGGGATCACAAAGACTGGAGAGAAAGAGCAGTAAGGATCTATACAACTGGTATGTCTTAATGATGATAATGATGATGATAAAACTTAACAGAATAAAGTACAATGCCAGATGGAGAAAAAATAGATTTTGGAAGATTATTTCTTTTTGAAATCTAATAAATGGGAAAATCAGCACCTGAAACTCTGGCTTTTAATTGGACTGAAGAAACAGCAATTTTGACAACAGTGGGAAATATATAACATTTTGGATTGTGGAAACCAATTTGGAATATTTCTTCTATAATCATTTACAACAGAAATATGACTACAAACACATCAAAATCAGTTCATAGAAATATATTTTTTATTTATGTTACAAAAATAAAAATTCAGAAGCATAATAGACAAAATTAATTACCAACAATGATTTAAAACTACGAAGTCTGTGGAAGTTTGAGGGGTGAAAATTTGGTTTTCTAAAAATATTCAACTTTTCTAAAAAAAAAAAAAAAAAAAAAAAAAAAGAAAAGAAGTGGAAAAATGCCAAATTTTTATAATCAAGGTTGATTGTTTTTTTACATCTTATCAACCATCTGTATGTTATCTAAAGCTAAAACATATTTGTTGAGAATAACAATGATTTTTCCAGAAACAAGTCCTACTATTTAGCCCATAACTGGTATGAGAAGATGGATTCATACCTTTTTCAAGGATATTTATGCATTAATGGATGTAATGGAATTTGAAGTTGGGTTTCCAATTTCTCATTCTGAGAATCTATCTATTACACCACCTGCTCAGCCTTTATAATCAAGAAACTGATTAAATTTAAAATTTTCAATTTATTATTAGTGTTTGCTTCAAGGCGTGTAAATATGACATCTGATAATAATTTCAGTAGATTTATAGAACATCGTACTCTGATGAGTATTTAGTCTCTAAGCAAAAGACTTGATTTGGTCAATCAGATAATTTGAACTTTTCTTGATTAATTGAATTTTATGACTTTAGTTATCAATTAATCGCTTTTTAGCAGAAAGTGCTTGCCTGAAAAATATGTTTAAATTCTTCTCATTTTCAAGTCCCTTTTTTTTAGTTGTACTATTATTGCTTTTTTTTAATTATTTCATTGACTCCTAATATGTACATGCATGGTTGTTAGCAAATGGATGAGCCTAAAGTGCGGACTAAAAATCAGAGGTACCAAAATCAAACAAGTGCTGAAATTTAAACATCTGGGAAGTGGACAAAAACATTGACACTGAAATCCAAAGGCATATTGTAATAGTCAAGAAAGCATTTCAAAAGCTAAGCAGAGTACTAAGAAATAGGAAAATTTTGCTAAAAATTAGGAAGAGAGTACTAAACTGCTATGTGATATCCTGTATGGCAGTGAGTGCTGGGTGATCTCCTCAAAGATAAAGAGGAGACTTGAAGCAACAGCAATTTGGTCTTACAGAAGGATGCTGAAGATACTGATCATGTGAGTAATGACAAAGTTGAGAGAAAATGGAAACAAAAAAGAAACTGATACTTATCAGAAAGAGACGGTTAAGGTTTCTGGGGCATATAATGAGGAAGGAGAGCTTGGAAAATCTTATATTCATGTGACATATAGAGGGCAAGAGGAAAACAATGCATAACATACTTAATGAGCTTGAGTAAATGGATAGCAGAACAGGGCTTAGGAGAAATAACAGAAAGACAAAGATTATTAAGAGCTACAAGGGACAGGAAATTGTGGAGAGCCATGATCGCCTGCATCCTGAGGGGACACATGGCACATAAAGAAGAACACACACATATCTACAGTTGGGATCATAGAGTCATTGTAATGTTCATAATCCTTTCATTAGTTGCATAATATGTGCTTTGCCAGGGCTAGATACGGTTTTGAATTCAGAGTTGTCATTCTCCAACAAAGCTATAAAACTCAGTATGTCCTAATATTTTACTCATAGATGGGGCAAAGAGAATGACATACCTTTCCCAAAGGTATTAGTACTTAAGTGAATGTAATAAACTCAACTGGAATTTGATCTTGGCTCACCAATTCCTCAATCTGAGCTGCTAACCATTACTCCACTGTGTTTCCTATTACTACTACTCATTAAGAAATTCTTGAGGTAAGTTTTACAAATTTTTTTCTCTTGTTTCTTCTCATGAAGAAAGTTTTTGTAAGACAAGAAATAGACAAAAACCAAAAAGATTTAATAACTCTTCTTACTACTTGGACTTTTACACAGATGAACTACTTGATATGCTGTCTTATGTTTAAACATGGTATGTGGACATAATATTAAACACAAGAATATGCATAGATATTTAACAGAAAATGCTTAGCTCTCTTTTTAAGGTTACTTGAAGAGTATGATATTTCTACTAATATCTCTACAAGCTTAAAAGCTGAAACTTTGCAAATCAATCATTTAATATTTGTTGTAATACTGTGCAATTTTTTAGATTTCTCTGTACATTAAAAGTTAATTAAATTTTATTTTAAGTTGGTATCCACTCAGAATGGATATTGTATTTTATAAATAATTTAATAATTAATAATTTTCAATAAAAAAGAGTTTTTTTTATTTTGTATGAAATCGATTAATTAACAGAATGTGTTTTGTTTGCTGTAATTTGAATCTGTTTAATTTGTTCATTTTAAGTTGTGGAGACGAACACACCTCCCCAGAAGAGAACTTGTCCAAATATTAGGTTGGTGCAAAAATAATGTCGGTTTCTCACATATGTTACTATGTGAGAAAACGACATTATTTTTGCACCAACGTAATATATCAATATGGACACCAAGAATCATCCGAAGAAGGAGTAAACAAGTAGAGAGTTAAACATCTCGCTTATCTGCTTACTACCTATTTCAGCAAGACTATGGTGACTCCAAAGGAAATCCTACTTCCTCATAATGTTATCTTCATTCAGTGCAATGAAAACATAACATTTTACTAAATCTTAAGCTACCTAGATTTTTTAAAGTTTTTCATCACAAACACTAAAAGTTACTTTTGTCTCTCAGGGTTCACTGAATATTGCAATAATTTTATTAAATCCACCTGCATAGATAATTATAATAGAATACACTACCCATTCACACATTTAATGATCACAGAACATATGTAAATGACGAGGCCATTGTCAAAGTAACAAGTAAAGAAACAGATTGAACAGAGTCTGGCTTATTGGCTTTTTTTTTTCAGAGTATTAAAAGCACAAGTGATACAAGCAGATGTGAACAAAAACAAAATTCAATTGAATGATCCCATATTTTTGAGTCATGAACAAAAACTCTAAAAGAAAAAAAAAACAACATAAAAGTATCAGGGGAGATTACTTTTCCAGTTTCTGAAAATAGAAATTCAAAAGATCTCTCAGATTATAAAGGAATGGTTTTCATATCTCTGAGCATGAGAAATTTGAAGAAAAATTGAATCAGAAGTGAAGCGAAAGAAAATTAAAAAGCGAAAATGAAAAATGACCTTTGAATATTAACTTGCAAATGTGGAAATGCATTCTGATACTGTTCCCAGGATTAGTCTCAAAGCTTGGCAGTACAGATGTTAAAGGCATGTTAATTCAACTGATTAGAACTCGATTGTTACAAGAAGAATAACAAATTAAAAGAGAAAAGGTTTTGCATTTAACAGTCCAAAATGGGAACTATAAATTACAGATAGCAAAATCAAGCACATATGAAAATTTAAATATCTTGGAAGTGTTTTAACACAGGATGGAAAATTTGACACTGAAATCTGAAGGCGCATTGCAATAGTGAAAAATGTCTTCCAAAAGCTCAGCAAAATATTAAGAAACTGGAAAGTTTTTTTTAAGAAACAAAGATAAAAAGTACTAAACCTTCATGTAATATCAATCCTCCAGTATAACAGTAAATATTAGACACTCTTCTCATAGATGAGGAAGAGACTTCAAGCATCATAAATGTGGTTCTACAGAAGGATGCTGAGAATACCATCAATTAAATATGTGGGCAACAAGGAAATTTTAAGGAAAATGGAATCTGCCATTTTTTTTCTACTTAGAATCAGAAATAGGCAACTGAAATTTCCTGGATACATAATGAGTAAAGGGGGTTTGGCAAATTTGACACTCAAAGGACAGATTAAACACAGGAGGCACAAAAGAAAGTAGAGTGTAAGCTACCTAACAAGCTTGTATAAGTGAATGGCAGGACAGGGACTGGGGTGGATAATAAAGGGCTTGGAGAATTTGACACTCAGAAGACATTGAAGGCAAGAGGTGTAGAGGGAATCAGTGACTAACCTACCAAACAAACTTGTGCCAATGAATGGAAGAACAAGAATTGGGAGAAATTCAAACCTTACTGAGAGTTACAAAGGATAGAATGTTATGGAGAGTCATGATTGCTCATGTCCTGAATGAACACAGCAGATCGAAGAAGATTGATTTGTTTTTTTTGCAGGTTATCTAAGGTCAGAAAAAGGTTTTTAGATTCTAAGAATTTTTAGGAGATAATAATGATTTACTAGTATAAGTCCTACTAATTAACCCATAGCTGTAGGGAGAAGAGGTGGATTCATACCTTCCCCAAGAGTATATGTGCATAAGTGAATATAACAAACACAACTGGAATTGGAATTCAGCTCTCCAATTTACAATTCTGTGTTGTTATGCATTACACCACCTGTACATCCAAGCTTATAGCACTTGGTATTTCCAAGTGGTTACCTATCCAGGTACTGACCAGTAGTGATAGGACAATTAATCAGAATTGGAAATATCGGAACTTTTCGGGGTATTGGAATAGGAGAATTTTTAATGTAATTTCCAATTTCAAAATGATTCTTTGGATTTTTGTTTTTGTTAAAAACTTAATTTTACATTCCTGGTACTAATGATAAAAAGATATAAATATTTATTGATTTTAAACTATCAGTAGAATTAAAATATATAGCTCATAATAACACCTAAGTTATGATGTAAATTTATTTTACTTGTGTAAAAAAACAAAAAATGAAATGTACTAAGTTTCTACTCAGTTCTCAAACTTTCCATAAAGTTTGCTAGTTTAAAGCCTGTTTTAGTTTAGGATAACAATTTTATTTTAAATTTCTTTTTAAAGATTTTTAATTAATAATTTATAATAATAATAATTAATAATTTAGAATATTATATGTATATAATTTTATATATATATATATATATGTAATTTATATTATTATAATAATTTCTAATAATTAATAATTTCTAATATTAAATGGGTGACATTTAATATTATAAATTATTAATTTAATGATGAAAATCAAAATTATGTAATATAAACACAAAATGAATTCATGTGATTTCTCTGCGGGGTTCTCTTTTAAGACAATTTTCATGTTTTTTTCTTGTTTTTTTTTTTAAGTGGTGTCTACATTTAAAAATTTAGAATCTTATTATATAAAATTTTATTTTAAAATTCAAATTTTCAATTCTTCTTAAATAGAAATTACAAGTAAAATTCCATATAAGGAGTTTCAATCAGCACTTAATCCAAAGGATCACATAAGAGTGATAGTAGATATTTACATTTCCTTTAGCAGGAATGACATAAAATAGGGAGTTACTTTTCCATCACCCTGTATATTACATTAAAAAATATAAAAAATAAAGATTAAAAATATATGAAAAAAGTGATGAAGGAAAAGGAGAGCCAATGTGTAAAAGAATACAGGATAAAGAAGTGAAATAAGCAAAAAAAAATATTTGAAATGGCAAAATATATTGCATTAAAATTATAAAAAGTGATAATGTTTTTTAGTAGTGGAATTCAAATAAAAATGAATTCCCCATCATGGTGCTTTTAGCCAGGAAATATCTATCCGCATCTCCTACTTCTGTTGAAAGTGAACGGTTATTTAGTATTGGATGTAACATTTACTTACCAAAAAGAAATTGGATGAAGGGGAAAACAGGGGAGATGATAATGTTCTTACATTATAATTTAAGAATTTTAGGACTTAAATGCAAGTAGTTAGGTACTAAAGTGATTTACTTAAAGAAATTGTTCTCTTTATTGTTTAAACACTTACCCAAGTTTTTAAATAAAAAAGTATATCTAACTTTATTTCATAAGATTTTGTTTTTGTATTCATTTTTATATAGTTACAAGGGACAGGAAGATGTGGAAGGCCATGATCTACTATGTTCTGAAGAGACACAGCACATAATGATGGTAATGGTATGCAGGTGTTATATTAGACAGGAGTCAAATTAAGACTAAATGAAAATATAGAAAAATTATTGAGGGAAACAAAAAGGAAGCTTATACTTAGAAACAGACAGTTGAAATTTCTAGAGCAGATAATGAGGATGCATTCACTGATAGTTTTTTTTATGGCTTTTCAACCTTTTGTGGGCTATTTAAAGGCAGAAAAATATTTTCAGATTCTAAGACTAATACTTTTATTTTTTTCAAGTGAATTTAGCATTAACAAATTTTTGTAGATAATTTTTTTCAGTTGCAAGTCCTAATATTTAACTCATATCTGGAGGAAGAAACTCAATGTAACTGTAAGAAAATCAATTAACTCAGCTCTCCACTTTCTCATTCTGACATAAGGAAAGAGGGCTTGGCAAATCCGACACTCACCAGACATACTGGATGCTCAATCGATAGAGAAAAACAGCAAGTAACCTACCTAATGTGCTTATGTAAATGGTTGGTAGAAAGGGGATAGATAGTAAAAAGATAAACATTACTAACAGCTACAATAGATAGAAAGCTGTGGAAAGTCATCATCTCTCATACCCTGAAAGGATATGGCATATAAGAGAAGATATTCACAATTTTATTTGCATATATATGTGTCAGTGTGCATATTTTTAATTTTAATTTTTTTTTTTTTCATATAAAGATTGTCAGAATTTTCATTTTATCACAAAAAGTTCATCTGGTTCCCTGGAGTTTAAAATTCAATTTCTTTGTAAAGCAGTGCACCTGCTCAGCAAAAGAACAGTAACCATAAGAGTGCAATGGCAGGAGTACAGAAGAAGTATTGATTAATTCATGTTAATGTGAAGCAATGGTTGGCTGGTTTGTGTAACAAATCATAATTCCTGCAGTGAGTTCAATACTCATTTGGGTCTCGACTACTTTTACCTTTTGCTAAACTAAGCAAAATAATGATATTGTATGATTATTTTTTTCCTTTTTAATTTCAGTGACACTGATTGAGATAATCTTCTATGTTTTGTTTTTAATCATTTCACTCTAAGCAAAGCATTAATGCCACTTGAATGTAGGGAGTGAAAGAGTTGGTTGGTTGATTAATTTTATTTAGTGGCATATCAACCCTGAGTGGTTATTTAATGTTGAAAATTAAATATTTTGTACATAATTTTATGCTTTCACTTAGAGATATTTTGCACATAATTTTATACATTCATAGTAAAGGTACTATTTTTTTAATATATAGTTTGTACATCATAAAATGTATTGTGAAGTGAACAGGCTTCACAAAGACAGATGATGATGATTGATGCTATATTTAAATTTTTGAAAATTGTATTTATCAGGGAAACAAGAAATCAGGAGGGAATTTCATAGGTGTGAAGTGCAAGAAAAGAAACTGTTAGAGTAAAAGTGGCAGTTGCATCTAGCTTGTTCAACAGTACAATGGTGAGACCTAGTTGCCAATCTAGTAGCACACTTAAATTGATGAATTTGAAGGACCAGACAAAAAAAGCTAACTAGAACAGATGCCATGAAAATATCTGTAGGACAGACAGAGGAAGCCACATCAGAAAGTAACTGAAGTCGAAATGCCTGGTCAGGATCGATTACATTACAGATCCTTCTTTGGATTTTGTTAAGAATCTGGAAATGTACAGTAGGAGCACCAGATCAGATATGACAACAGTATTCAAGGCATTGATGAATAGTAGATTTATAAATGTGCAAGATGGACTCCAATGAGAAAAATTTTCTGGCATGACACAGTGAACCAACTTTCCTTGCAGTCAATGTAGCAATTGATTTGATATAGGTGCTCCATTTCATATAAGTGGAAAACATGAAAACATGGCCAAACAGCTATATTTTGTTATTCTCCTGGTGTTTAGTATCAGCCATACTGATAGCAGGCATGCCAGGTTCCTTCAGGACATGTGCAATAATGGCTCTCCACAACTTCCTGTCCTTTGTAGCTCTTAGTAAAGTTTGTTCTTATATTTCTTAATCCCTGTTCTGTCATCCATTTACACAAGCTTGTTTGGTAGGTTACTCAATGTTACCCTCTACTCCTCTTGCCTTCAATATGCCCTGTGAGTGTCAAATTCTCCAAGCCCTTTATTACCAATTCCAGTCCTTGTTCTGCCATACATTTACACAAGCTTGTTAGGTAGGTTACTCACTGTTTCCCTCTTGCCTTTAATATATTCTGTCAGGATCAAATTTTATAAGCCCTTTCCTCATTATGTGCCCTAGAAATTTCAATTATCTTTATTTTGATTGGAAGTTTAAATGTCCTTTTTGCATCCATTTTCTCTAAAACTTCTTCAATAAACACATGCTCAGTTCATGGTATTCTCAGCATCCCTCTGCAGAACCACATTTATGTTGCCTCAAGTTTCTTCTTTATCTGTACAAAGATTATCTCATATTCACTGACATACAAGAGAACCAACATTATGTAACAGTTCAGTACTCTTTTGCTTGTTTCTAATTAAATTTTCCTGTTTCTTAATATTTAGCTGAATTTTCACTATTCCAACATGTCTTTGGATTTTAATGTTGCATTTTCCGTCCACTGTTAAAACATGTCCTACATATTTAATTTTTGTACTTGTATGACTTCACTCATTCAAAGCCATTTTTAATCACTGATCTTAGAAGTGGTTGTATACAGCTGATAATTTAGATATTTCTAAACAGGTTTGGCGCCATGCATAATATACATATAAATGTGTAGATTTGGCAAGGCTATTTAAAAACATGACTCAAGTTTTCAGATTAATGTTTTAGTTTTGAAGATACTTGTGGTGTTGGGTGAAAATATCTCTAGTACAGCCTTGGCCTACTCAAATTCAAACATCTGGGTATAAGGTGCAGAGGGATTTTTAGAGAACAGTTTCTTAGGCACAAAGTGCACTTTATATGGCAAAAATGCAATATTTTTATTATGAGATTAACAAAATATATCTAATATACATATATAAAAAAAAATGGTATGTCTGCTCAGAATATAAGTAATCATTGCTCTCTATTGATTCTTTGGCAAACTTGGACTTTTGTGGTCGCAAAAAAAAAAAAAAAAGAAGGTATCAAAAGGACATTAAATGCACATAATTACAATTTTGAGGACAAATTGAATTTTTTTTTTTTTTTACAGGGATTGCCTATGATATGAATAATTTTATGTTTGAATTTAGAGAATATTTTAATCAATAAAACTCACTCACCAATCCCTTTTTGATTAAAAAAAGAAATATGTATATACCGTATTTTCCAGGTTACAAGACATTGCAGCATGGAAGATGCACCCTAATATTGGAAAGAAATTTCTAAGAAAAAAAAAAAAAAAATCTCATACAGCAACACATTCATAAGTTCCTCACATACTATTTACATTAATCATTCGTCTGATTTTATTTGTATGTCAATGACATACGAGTTGGTGGTTAGCAAATATACTATACATCTTTCATTGTCCAAGGATGGTTTTAAATTGTTTTGATGAACTCGCCATGGGTGATAATTTCCAGGACAAAAGATGCTTGTGATATGTGTAACAGCCTGGTGGTAACCGATATTTTCACGACATAAGAGTGTGAGCAAACCTGCATCATCAAGATCAAGAGCAGAAAGGCTCCTGCCGCTGATAGTAAACATAGCATGTTTAAGCTTGTGGCTCAGCTCCAGGAAGGTTTATAGTCTTGGAAAAACTTCTAACAGCTAAGTACTAAGGTTACATCATATAAAAGGCTGAATTACATAAATAGCTAATATTATAGTGTAATGATTCAGCATACAAATCCACGTCCCTATAAGTCAAGTCAATTAGTTGACCATCCAAGCTTACTTGTGCTTGGGCATTGCCTTACATTCGTCTTGGAAGACGCACATGTATTTTTCAGGGTATTTTTTAGGAAAAAAAGTTTGTTATGTAAGTGGGAAAATATGGTAATTGAGCATAAAAGACTGGGGTATTAAAAAAAAGGAAGTTTTTTAAATTAATGAAAATGTCCACAAATGGCAAAGACTTCTAAACAATTATCGAAATTAAAAATGTCCAAGCACTCATTTTTAAAATGTTCATAATACTGCTTGAAAACAAAAGTTCCAGTAATGAATTTTTATGTTTAATCCCTTGGCCAGAATTTGGGTAGTTAGTCGAGACAAAAACTTTTCAGTACATCTTCATATCTAAATTCTAAACAGAAATCACTATTGGTGAGAAACAAGGCTAAGAAGGGTATAAACTGTGTGACTTGTTCTGCAGGGAATGAGTTGAACCAGTTGCTATATTAGTCCCCATTCTTTTCTGTTTGTCCATGGATACCTCTTTCTCCTTATGGATTGTATACGTGAAATGGACAATGTGAAATATGCTAACAAAAGAAAGAAAAACAATCAAAGAATAAGTTTAATGTTAATTATGCATCTGATAATAACTGAATGTATTTTTGTACACCTAAGGATGGACATAGAAAGGATTGGTGAAAACACTGTCACAACATCAAAAAACTATGCTAAAAATAAGTTCTATAATCTGAATACATAATGGAATGATAATCTGAATAATATTCTATAATCTGGAAATAAACTATGAAATATATATATATATATATATATATATTATATAAATATATAATATATATAATAATATATAATTATATAATAATATATATAAAAATATATATAATATAATGGGGAAATTGTATGACAAAGTAGGAAAAGTTTACTTATAACATGTTTTGTCCTTCAAAACTTCAGACTAAATTTGTTATGTTGGTACGACTATACTTGTGCACGAACAAGGGGTGGAGTCCTGAAGAACAAAATGTGTCACAAATAAACGTTTTCCATTTTGTCATACAATATCCCCAATACTGTTCTTGATATATAAAAATATATACCGTTATCTCATATAATATAAAATAATACAAACTATAAAATATAATATAAAAGTATAATAGTTTATAATATTTGATAATCTGAACACATAAGGGAATAACTTTTTTCAACGTTAACATATTGAATTAAAAAAAATGTTATTCAATGATGATAAATAATCATTGTTCCTTAGTAATTTTTTATTCATACTGTCGTGTTCATAATTTTCTTAATATTAGAAATATTATTGTTATTAATAATATTATTAGCTTATTATCCCACAATTCCACAAAAAAAATAACAGGATTATTTATGTATAGATAAGTTGTTTGGTTGTAAGGCATGTTCAACATTCTTCAGTTATTTAAGATCAAATTTGTGTCAGGGGCACTCAGTGATGAGCAAATTCATTTTTGGTCAACCAAACTCTTCTTGCTAACCATTACTACATGCTGAGGAATGGTTGGACTGGCATTTCTGCAACGAATCAGTGTAATATCTGTGCACTTTGTGAAAGGTGTTACATATAAAAAAGATGCATATATTTGGATGTATATTGTATTTTATATTTATGATGAATTTTTATCTTTTATCTTTATCAGATTAAGAAAAAAAAGTTATTCAATAATAATAATTAATCATTCACTGTTCCTTAATTATTTTCTATGTTAATTATGCATATAATTAAAATCAGCATTTTTATGTTAATAGCTCAAGGAATATTATTGTTAGCATAGTAGGCAAAAATAATTTAAAAAAAGGAAAGGTTAATTTGTACATAAATTGGTTGGTTGCTAATTATTACTCAGAGTTAAGGAGTTGATTTTATGACCAGTCAATCCCTGTTAGGTTATTTAATGTTGGATTTTGTACATGGCACTCAGTGAGGATCAAACTCACAACTCAGTATTAATGATCAACTAGACTAGCCTCACTAATCTTTACCATAAACGAAGTTGGTAGGTTGATTTTATGACCAGTCAATACTTGTTGCATTGTCAAATTTTGTCCGGGGCACAAAGTAAGGCTTGAACTCAATACTCAGTAGTAATAGTCAACTGGATTAGCCTGAATGACCATTACACCACACTGAAGCTCCTTAAGTATGAAGTAGTACTTTTGACAAGCACCAGAATTAGTGTACTTAGTGAATTAGTGTTACAAAACATATTGCATTGTGCATATGTTAAGGTTAATGTTGTTATTATTATTATTAATGATGATATATAAGGTTGGAATTTACCTTATGAACTTCCTTGAACTGAAAACGAAAGAAATATTCTGATCATTATAGAAATGCACAATTAAAGTTTTAATATCAAGATAGCATTTGCAAAGAAATCAATCTTAGCCTTTCTTTCTCTACTGCATGCTTTATTTCCATTAATCTTGTTAAAGAGAGATGAAGAGATCTTGAATTAAAACAAATTAAAATAGCTTTTAAACAACAGTGAAAACTATCAGGTAACCAAGCTGTAATACGAATGTATTAAATTTGTTTTTTAATGAAATAGAGACAATGGAAAACTAATACAATTAATCTTCTTTTATAAAAATAGACAATTTAAAGCTATTAAATTGAAATTAACAGTAAATTGGATGTACAGGTGGTGTAATGAATAGTGGCTCAGAATAGGAATGAGTTCAAATTCTAGTCAAGTTTGTTATGTTCATTTATGTGCAAATATCCTTGGGAAAGGTAAGAATACATCCATTTTAAATAAAAATAAAATTTATTAAACTATAAAAAGTGATGCTGATGTACATCCTCAGCATTAACTTTATTTTTCTTTATCATTCTCTATGACTTGGTAATTATTTAATAAAAGAAAATAAATAATTTTTTTTTGTTTATACAAATGTTCACCCAATACAAGGCAAAAGAGTCACTCAAGGTAGAGAGTTACTAAATGAGGTTTTTGTATGAACTTAAGAAGGAGAAGAAGGAAATGAAGTTCATGGGATTACCCTTGGGGAAAGTATAAATCCATTTCTCATGCTTCAGCTATGGATTAAATAGTAGAGAAAATTGGAATTTTCAGCCTTGGTTGGCAGTCATTCTAAAAGAAGGAGAAACTGTATGTAACCCTGGTGAAGAACATACTATATGCAGTTTATGAATGGATCATGGAGTTCACATCGATAAACTTGATGAGTTGGAACAGTAATTATATACAAATTTACTAAAATTAAAAGCAATTTTATAATTTTATCCCAAAACTTAGGAAAGGGGAATTTTTTTTCTTTTGGAGGTTTTCTGTTTCCTTGAGATATTAACCTACCTTATTTTTTTTTATATAATTGGTTTCACACCATGTAAGGCAGTAAAGCCACTAAAACACAAGGGGTTACTGGGTATAGAAGAATTAGGAACAGAAACATTGATAATGAATAGGAAAGGAAAAGAGTAATCAATCAAGAGGGCAGTAGATAACGATTGACATTACATTTAAATTTTTGCAAATTAAAGTTGGCTGGAGAGAATGAAGCTGGAAGGGATTTTCCACAAGCTAGTGTAAGAAAAGAAACTATTAATATAGAGTTTATGGTTATATCCAACCAACTCAATTGTAGATTGATGAGATCTTGATGGCAGTCTAGTACTGCACTTAAATTCAAAAAGTCTAGGTACCATATTGAAGAGCTCATCAATTACCATAGCATAAAAAAATGAAATGTTGAAAAGAATTAAAAATTTTAAAAACGTGGCTGAAGAAAGCCATTTCATCCTTTAAAAAAATCGTATTTCTCTAATGTGTAATGAAAGCGATTTTTTCACGTTTTTGATTAATTCATGTGTTATTTTTTTTATTCTATTAGGTTGGTGCAAAAATAATGACGTAATAATGTCGTTTTTCGACGTTAAAAAATACGTCAAAAAACGACATTATTACGTCATTATTTTTGCACCAACCTAATATTTTTTTTTCTTAATGATATTGACTGTGAGACAAAAGCAATAATGATGTAAGGGAAACAACTCCTGCTAACACTACTACAAAAAGTGTCAATGTCGTTTCTTCAGATTGGCATTAGTGTTGTCATGATTATTAACGTAGAAATTACAACTGACAAGCATCACTTTCGTTAAGCACTCAAGGTCACAATTTTTCAAAAGATTTTAATCAAAGATACGAAGGACATTTTTTTTTCGTTCTTATTCTTTGTGTGGGCAAGTCTACATCACAAGTAAAGATGAGAAACTAACAAAACCCTATCTAAAAATTTTAACGCAAGAGAGGCTATAGAAATAGATTTAATTTCTTTCTTGTTATTTTTCAAAACCTTCAGCTTCATAGTTAAGACTGATCCATGGTCATGTAAATTCCCCTTTTAAGACTAAAATTAAAATACATTTTTAAAAAAAAATCTTAACTTAAAAATAAAACTAATACATTACTCAACAGTCAACACTAAAGGTTAACATAAAAATTTTTCCTACATTGAACACAAGTTACTTGTGTTTATTTCTTTGTGGTTGAAAATTAATACATCTGTGCTAAATGTGGACCAAGCACAAAGAGGCAAAAAAAGAAAATTATGAACTTGAAGGATATTTAACATCAAACAGTTTTTTCTTTTTAGTTTTCACTTAAAATATATCAAGAGAATATTGCACACGTATGGATGGGTATATATATATATATATATAGTTGGATTGATGCGAGTTTATGACCCTGGGTTTCATGCTTTTGTGATCGTCAGACAAACTGATTAATTTTTAAATTTTGAACTTATATAAGGTTGTGTATATTGGTGTTTTTATGGAAGTGGGAGGAAAAATTGTTGTCGGGATGCCACTCATACTTACGCAAACATACATACACGCCTGTACACTCATTGTTGTATACAGACACACACACACACACATGTTCACCCACCAGAGCTCACAGAAACATAAACATATGTGAACAGTATGGGACTTGGCATATATACATATATATGTGTCATTGTGCACATACATACACATTTGGTCGCTGTATACACTGTTGGATTGTGTAGCGAATATTTTTTTGATTGTTGCGCTGTCAACACGCAGACTGTTTTTCTATTTTTGTTCGCTGAATAATATTTTCTCGCATGCAAGTTCATTAAATTTTTCTTTATTTATCTCTTAAATTATTTAATTATTTGATATTTTTATAAATTTTAATTTTGATTTATTTAACTTTATTTTATTGATGTTAAATATTAATATTATTATTATTATTAATATTATTATTAATTTGAAATTGTGATCATTATAATGTGATGATGATTCCTCTGCTATCAAAAATGACATGAATATTAGACACATTACTGGATATATTTTATATATTTATATTTTTCTTACCCTGTATATTACCTTGTTCAGCCCTTAAAGAAAAAATCATTTCTAGGTCACCCTATCCACTCATGTTTAATTCTCCCTTCTTTACTTTCTTTTCTTTCCATCCCTCCCTCTCTCACTCACTACTTCTCTCACCCCTCTCTTCCACCCTCTCTCTCTCCTCCAATTTTTTTTAAACCTTATATTGAAATTTTTCTTTTTCTTTCTTCCTTTTTTAATATAATTTTATTTCTTTTCTTTTTTTTTTCTTTTTCCTCTCCCTTTTCCAATTATCTGGATAAATTGATTTAATTTATTAAAAAAACTTTGGTCTAAAGAGATGAATATTTGAATATATTCATGAAATAAATTATAACCAAGTGCATTTTTAAGGATCATCTGTACTTTATATATGATGCAATGGATACAGTGTCACCATTTTATATTTGTAATTTTGCACGTGTGTGGTTTGTTTTTGATTTTGTTGACTGCACAGTATAGTAGGGTCAGTTGGGCACCATCTTTGAGAAAAAGAGCACCATGACACAATTCACTCAGCCAGAAACGGCATATTGTACTACTTGGCATTCACAGCAGAACTCCTAATATGAACATTTCAGTGTTTGGGTGTCAATTTGAGGACAGTGCAGAGGATGCTGTGTCCCAAAAAGATGTAAAGAAAATTAAATATTCAGTCAACATCATTGTGTTTGGAATGATCACTAGTGATGGTGATATTATGCCTCCATTCATCACAGGCCTACATCAAGTGCCTTGAGTCATGGTTGTCAGACAATTTCTGTGACTAAATCAACCCTTACATCTGGCCCCCTAACTCCCCACTTGGCAACCCCTTGATTATTGTGTGGGGCACAGTTGAGTGAGAGACCAACAAAACTCTTTGTAACACCAAAGACAAACTGAATGCAAGGATTATGGCAGCATTCACCAACTTAAGCTAGGAGAGAAAGTTGCAGGAGATTCTGAAGTCATCTTGTAGCCATGGTTGAATAAATTTACTCTTTACTATTTCAAAATATTTTTGTGTAAATTTGGTAAATATATCTGTTAAAATGAGATGTCAGAGTTATTTTCATTTTTTCATAATTTAGATGACAATTTATCAACTGAACCTTCTATGTGTGTGTGTGTGTATATATATATATATATATATATAAACACACATTTGCACATATAGACATATATATATGTATAGATATACACACACATTTGAACTTAGACATTATATATATATATATATATATATATATATATAAAGACAGATATACACATATACACACATTTGCACATAGATACATGCATATATGCACACATATACATGATATATGCACACATATACACTAATTCATGTATACACATTATTTATATATATATAAATAGAAAGAGAGACAAATACATACACAAACAAATCAAGTTCATAATCTGTTTAATCAATGCATTTAATATTCACATACTGAATTAAGTGCATTGACAAGAGATTATTGAAAAATAAATATTTATTGTGTAAAATAAAGGCCTTTTTTCATAATGCGATGAACTTACTAATACTCCTATAAAGAATCCTTAATATATAGCATTATTTGTAAGGCCACCTGTTCAAGATAATGGCATTTATTTTTATCTGAAGTAACTTCAATGGGAGATGTAATTTGAAGTAGTGAAAAAAAAAAAATGCTGGGTTTAATCAGAAAACAATAAAAATAACAAAAAGAGTAAATTATTTTTCTAATTTCTTTACCAATACAATTCTCAACATAATTTTTCCTGACATTTTGGTTTGGCCTTCAAGAGAACAGAATAACGAGTTGATTGCTTTTTTTTCATGTGTCTATTTAACATTGGATGGATGAAAATGAATAAAATTAAGATGAAATTAAATAAAATTAGTGCCTGATATTTTTCAAAGCATTCCAAGTTCTCAATGGCTTTTTCTTTAATCTCCTGAACTCCCCAGTGCATCATTTCCTATATTCCGTGTACTGTTTAAAGGAAGAACCATATTTGTATTTACTCAACCCTCAACAAGGTCAGGTTGTGACACAAGGTTGGTTTAATGTGGGGAGGCCAAGTGTGTACACCCAGGCTAGGAACAAAAATTGCCCAGTCCCCACAACTTTCGGTGTGAGCACAGATTCTTCTCTCTGGTGAGAGGGCATGGCCTTGGGAAGCTGTTCCCCAGTGCTGGGCACCTCTCAGTATAATTTTCCTCAGTTGCGACTGTCCTTTGACAGAGCAGCTCCTGAGCACACTCTGCCTAAAGACAGAGACACAAATGAGAGATAATAAATAATGCATTACAAACTACTCGAGAGAGTAATTTACACAAAACAGAAGAAACATATTTAAAGCTGCAGATAGTAAAATTCATATCTTTAATGCTTATCTTTGTTATTTTTACACCTTTGAAACCCATTTCACACAGACGAAATCTGGCAATCCTATCACTACTCTGTTGGCAAATGTTTTGGCAAAGTATTTTCTTTAGTTCCACAAGTCCAGAACTTCACATCTAGGATCTGCCATACCATACAAAGTTGACAGTCCCTATGTATGCCATTGGTAAGGAGGAAGTTCCACTTGGAGAGGGTCTTCTCAAGGACCTGCTATTAGGTTGGTGCAAAAATAATGACGTAATAATGTCGTTTTTTGACGTATTTTTTAATGTCAAAAAATGACATTATTATGTCATTATTTTTGCACCAACCTAATACTTTATGAAACAGACTCCTGATAGGATGCTTTCCTAATCACTTTAATCTTAACCTGTTCATGTCTAGGGTTAACCGTTAACTTTCCTGTATATTCTCATAAACTATACTTCTTACCTCTTCCTCTTATGCATATACAACTACATACAACTACGTTCAGTAACCCTCTACCTTAAGTGGCTCTTGCATTGGGTGAAAAACTATTAAAAAACAAAAAAAGTAAAAATGTCATCCTATGAGTCTACTGGTACCATGTAACACAATAATACCTGCTGTATGGTCAGGTCATCAGCAACTATGCCTGTTCCCCGCCAGGCTTTTGTGGTGAGGAAGGTGACTAGACATCCAGCAGTATTAAAAACAACACCTGGTAAAAGGTAGAGAAACCTTCTTGTAGGGTTAATAGCCATCTAACACAATGGGGTAGACAGGGTTCAATAGTTATGTATGCAGCTAGTGCAGTGATAACACTGTATTGCTAGGTTGAGGGCTTTCTAGACTGGAGTCAACAGCTAGGATGGAGGGTTCCACTGATAGGATCACCAGCTGTATGTCCATGGCGGAGGTGAACCTTCAAGTTGGAGTTATGGTTATGGGTTAAAATGTATGGCAGACCTTGCCTATAGCCTTGGTTGGTAACTAGTTTATGACAAAAAAAAGAAACAACAAAAATAACAAATCTTGGAGAGTTGAGTTACTCAAGGGAATTAACTGAAAACTGAGATATCCAGAAAAAGCATGGCATGTGGAACTAGAACAATCTATCCCTGTGGATTAAATAAAGTGTTCAGTTTGAAATTCCAACGTGTATCACCTGAAGAAGGCTGGAATGTACAACTGCTGAAATGTTGTGAATATGACAAAGATGAGGACAACCGTCTGAAAAGTGTAAATAGTTATAACACCTCTTCTCAGAAATATAAGCAGATTAAAATTACCATTTGTTGCTTTTAAACAAACTTCCTACTCTATTTCCACTAAAACAACTTCATGGCTTTCTCAATTTTCCTCTCCACTTGCCATGTCTGACTTCAACCAAACAAATTGATTTTAATTTCATCACCCCTGAAAACTTGAGTTTAAAAAGTCACTATCTTTTTCCAAGCAGACATGTTCAAATTCCAGCCAAGTTTTCTAATGATGACTTTTGAGCAAAGGTATTTTTCCTGTATGCTAACAATGATGGACACATTTATTGAGCAATCTACTTAAGTGGCAAAATGCTACATTTACTCCATTGTTTGACAAATTAGAAACATCTTTCAGCACAGCTTTAAGGTTCTTCTTGTAATCATGGACAATTTTTAATCACAATCTTAGAGTTTAGACTTATGGCCCCTTTCAGAAAGAATTGCAATAGTTCGGTCTCATAATATTTTGTTCTCGATACATTATCACTTAGCTGCTGCTTCAAAAGTCATCCTTGAATTGCAAGAATTCACAATTAGTCATTTTTAAATCAATTGACAACTGACATCTTTGTCATGTTGTTGCTGTTGTTGATACCTAGCCTTGAAATGAACAATATTCATATTTATTAGCATAAACTTATGGTTTAAAAAAAAACAAACCCAAAAACTTATAAATACAGCCTGACAAACCATCTTGTCATAACAAGGAAGGCATACATTATACATTTTATGAATTTCATGAATAATTATTAATAATTTTCTGGAATATAGATAATTTTGTCATTGTCAATTTTTTTTAACGTTGTGTTTATAATGCTATTTTGTATTGAATAAAATTTTTTTAAATTAATTCTACTTATCTATTCAAAGTTGTTGTTGATTATATTCCGTTTTTAAAACTTTCAATATTTAAAAAGTGATTTATATTATTTTAAATGAACTAGTGAATGTGCATTGGCAAAGAGGGTTTTGACTACTACAAAAGTTACGATTCAGCTCTATCTAACCTGATGGTGATTTAAATTGAAAGCTTGGAATCTATTTCTTCTCCAATAGCTTCATGTCTCACACCTCTCACCTGTGGAACTTCCTTCCCTATTCCAGTTTCCCTGAGAGCTATAATCTCCAGCTATTCAAATGCAATGTCAATCGACATCTCCAGTTGCCTTGATCTATCCACTACCCTTCTCCTCATCCTTTCTTCTATCACTCCTATTTGATCTTTCTCCAAATTTTCTGTAACCCCTTGCATCCTAGTGGCTTCTCGCCTTGCTTGGGGTCAAACGCTTAAAAAAAAAAAAAAAAAATATTTTAAAAGTGATTTATATTATTTTAAATGAACTAGTGAATGTGCATTGGCAAAGAGGGTTTTGACTACTACAAAAGTTATGATTCAACTCTATCAAACCTGATGATGATTTAAATTGAAAGCTTGGAACCAATTTCTTCCAAAATAAACTTTGAACAATTTCTGATTGAATTCCCTCCCTATCCAAGAAGGTTTATTCTTAATTTGGAAATGTTGATCAATAAAATTAACTGATACAAAAAGTCTGTTGTCTTATATAACATCTGCCTAAAAGAACATTGGTACACTGGATGAATGAATATATATATATATATATATATAACCAAATTTTGAATCATGACCTTTCACTCAAGTGCTACTAAAGTATTGCTTTTTTCATTGGCTAACATAAAAATAAATGTCAATCCGAGAGATTTATTCCCTTTATTTCTTGCAGCTAACAGTACAGTTAGAGAGATTAAGATGATGACAAAATGGCACTCTACTGGCGTTTCTCCTTATCACCGTTATCAACAACAGTGCCTACTCAGCTACAAATCATTGAGAACCAGATACCATGCTTCCTTATCGAGAATTACACTCTACTACTCAATGAATTTTGTGCTTGTCTTCTATTTTCTTAATCTCTCACTCCCCATTTTTTTCAAATTTGTACATGTACCATATTGATATAGATGACAGCCTATTTGATTTCCAGTGCATATGCACTTTGCTAATCAAATATTGACAACTTTATAATGTTCATGTGACATGTTTTTAACATTGACAATAGAATATCAAAAACGTATAGAGTTTATGACATGAATAGATGATGAAAACTCAAGCTTACACTGACAGGAATTAAAACTTTAAATGGTATTTTCTGAATATCCAACAGATTAATAATAACAATGCAAACAATTTCTAATTCTCACAAGATTAATTGGCAACTAACCACTTATTTGTATTAGATTGGTTTGGTTCACTTTACGGCATATCAACCTCAGTGGGTTATTTAATGCCGACAATTTTTATTGCTGGTAATATTTTTTTTTATTTCCAAAAATGTATTGCTGGTAATTTAAAAAATTTTTTTTTCAAAAATGTATTGCTGGGAATAATTTTTTCCTCAAAAATTTATTGCTGGTAATAGCTTTTACAAGGTATTTCTGGTATTAATACCTATTTCTTACACTTTCATGGCGTTTTGACCCCAGTTTGGGGGTAATCTATTTGCCTATAGGTGGGGCCCTAACAGGTGCTACCACTCCGGGTCAGTGTGGACCTGGGAACACCAGCAATTAAGAGGTGGTTCAACACTCCTCAAAACCTTCTGATCAGAGGTCTTGCTGTTGGATGTAGTTTATTGTCTTACCCAGGACATGGATGTGGTTTATCATCATACCCAGGATGGTTTGTATTAGATTGGAAAGTACAGATTAAAAAAACTTATCTTTCACATTATGAAAACCATAAGTAGGGAAATACATATCTTTTATCTTGCTGGGTAAACAAGAATAAAAGACTTAAGGCCATAATAATTTCTTTCTTTAGATCATGAAGACTGTACACATGGAAGAGTTCTGATAATCTTAAGCAAACATTACAGGAACAGAAATAAATACTTTGGTCATTATTAAGGAATAGTTTGATATGTAATGGCTTGGTACAAAAGAAAGAAAAAAGGAAATTATAAATAATTTGAGAGGAAGCATTAATTGACCATCAATACAGTCTTAGATAGTGAGTCAGAAACAAGATCAATAGTTAAGCCCATGTAATGCTTACTAATCTATAATTCTGTTTCTGAGATCTGTCATCATAATTCATTACTGAACCATGGGATGTGGCAAGCCTCTCACTGCTCAGTTGTTACTTCCAGATGAATTGTATTTCTTGGTAGTGCCAGTTCACGGCTTGGACCCAACTTGCTATGTATATTGTAATGAACCAGCCTCATTCTCTCCCTTTTCCACTGGTGAGAAATAAGTTCAAATTGAACAGCTTCTTCCTGCGAACCACTGCCCTGTAGAACCATCCATACATATCATCACCAATGGGACTGTGAACTACCACCAGTCACAATGAATGGATGTCACCTCGAGGAGGCCCCATACCTTGAGCAACTATTGGGCCTCAAACTCACCCCAGACCTCAAGTAGAACATGTACATATGACCTACCACTTAAGATGCAGGACAATGGTAAGTTCCCTATAATGCTCCATAAGTACCTGGCTCTTCATGCTATCCTTTAACTTTACAAGAGCCAGATCAGGCCTAAAGATCACATTTTGGTAGGAGCTGCCCAGTCCTGACTTTTCAGTCTTAATAGAGTCTGAAGGCCTCTCCACATCTTTATGGTAAACACAATATTTCCTCACAGTATTTGATTATGTTTACTAGTAGAGAAAATAAAGGCACTAGAAAGACCTCTACCAGTTGACTTGAGAAATCCATTTTCCTGAAAAACTGTTTTCAGAGAAAGATTTTATAAATTTCAACCAACAGTAATAATAACTGTTCAGTCAATGAATACTAAATATTTTTTTTATGAAGGAATAGTTAATCATACCATGATGAATATTTTGAAATTATGTATTATCATTATCTGGGGTTCTAATTGATTTTAATACAATATTTCAGATGATGCTGCTAAGATAAATAACCAGTTAAAATGAACTATTGAAATATAAGAATAGTCATCTAAATAAACCATAATGTAAATATTGTTACTACTTTTACTCAATAATAACCTAAAATGTACGAGGGGAAAGTAAAAAATTATCTGCATCCTTATATAGAGATATGTTATGACAAAAGTGAGGGTAATTTTTGACTCTCATATATTATTCTCTCGTTACTTTGGCGGGGATAAATAACCACACCTACAAATCTATTAGGTTAGCATGATTTATTCCTCTATGAACATTTTCAGCAAACTTTTTAATGTAGTAACAGCATGCACTTATGGTATTACACTGTTGAGTGTATCTTTACTCTGTTAGGTTTAATCCTCTGATACAAGTAAACATACTCAAGAATTGGGAACTGAAAATAATTTAAGACTCATCTCTGATAAGGTCTGAATCTAATCTCCTGTAGCTGCCAATCAGACTGAATATATCTCTGACAGTCCATTCTCTTCAGAATCTTGATCAAGTGGAAGAGCCTTCAATACATGTCCAGTATTTATTGTATAGAACAGGAAATGCATATATAAATCCATTTTTTATATTATGTCACCCTAAGCAAGGCAATAAAGCCACTAAAATGCAAGGGGTGATTTAGTGTGAAAGAATCTGAGAAAACACATTATTAAAGATAGAAGCTAATAAAAAGAGGAATTTAAGAGATCGAAGTTGACTAAAAAGCAAGAGGACAGAAGAAAGTTTATAGTTACATCTAGCAATTTCAACCATAAACTGATGAGACCGAGCTGCCAATCTAGTGCTGGACCAACAACATGGTATTTTATTCCATGGATTTTATCAAGAATCTGTAAATACATAGCAGAAGCACCAGACCAGATGTAGCAGTAATATTCAATGCATGGATGAATGATAAACTTTTAAATGTATAAGGTAGATTCCAACATGAAAAATTGTCACAAACGACATTTTCCTAGCAGTCGAACTAGCAATTGACTCAATATAATCTTTCCACTTCATGTAAATAGAAATGTTAGCCCAAGAAAACACAATGAGGTCAACATTAATGATGTTGATGGAAGGCAAAAAAAAATTCTCAGAGATGGTTACAAGAAAGCAGTTTTGTTTTGGAGATGTTAAAATTAAAAAAAAAATCTTGCCCCAGTTAACAATAGATTGAAGATCATCCAGCCTTAATTTGAAATGCTAATGAAGAAACAATTATTTAAGAATATCTTAGCTGCTTGATAAAATTAAATAAGACTTACAAAATGATAATAACTGACAGTACTTTATCAAATAAAATATTAACACAATATTTCTATGAAATGCTATAATTTACATTATTCGGACTATTGTCCTCATCTTTGTCACCATATTTATTACAACATTTCAGCTGTTGTACGCTCCGGCCTTCTTCAGATGGTTGGAATGTCAAACTGAACCCTTTATTTCGCTCACTGGGGTAGAATGTTTAATGGATGTCAGTTATCAGTTATCTCCTGTTAATTTCCCTCTGAAAGTTCTCCACTGCCTTAGCCAGGTATTGAACTCTCACTCTTTGGGTCCTGTCACTGGATCTAACTAACGACTTTATCCACTGTGCCATGTGTCCTTGAGGAAAGTGGAAAACTAAAAGAACAGAAAAAAACTAAAATGAAATAATGAATAATGGTTGATGTCTAATACAAATTTCCCAATAATATTACTAAAAATGAGCTGAATAGTTTCCATAAGTACTTAAAATTAAGATGAAAGAAATATTAATTAAAAATTAATAATAGCTGATATTTAATAACAATTCTCTAATAATATAACTAAAAATGGCTAGCAAGTGATGAGCTGAACAGTTTTGATGAAGGATAAGTACTTAAAATTAAGATGAAGGAAATATTAATTCAAAATTAATAATAGCTGATATTTAATAACAATTTTCCATTAATAATACTAAAAATGGCTAAAATGTGATGAGCTGAATAGTTGCCATAATTGATAAGCAATTAAAATTAAGATGAAAGAAATATTAATTCAAAATTAATAATTGCTGACTCATTTATCTAATAAAAAAAAATAAGCAAACATTTATGATAAAAAAATTTAGTCCAAATTGCTGGTCATAAATGGCATTTATTGAAAAAGAAAGTCTTGACACATTTGAGGAAGGCAAGAATCAGAGAATGCTAAATATGGAAGCACTTTAGTCTTGAAGAAAAAACTCAGGTCATTGACAGCTTCAATCAATAACAAACCAAAATTTTGATAAAAGACCATAAAAACAGAAAAAAAAACCCAAAAAGAACCAAAAAAGTGACCAAGTCAATCTGTTTACACAAATGATAACAAAGAAAACAAAAAAAAAAATTCAAATGAATTTAGGTCCTCTTATACACTTAATTTAACCTCACTTAGAGCGATGTATGATAAAAAACAAAGTTCTTCTTTTATTCCTGCTGCTTAAAATGTTATTCTTGGATTCTGTTTATAAATAGTTCATTCTATTTCTACCAACATCTGAGACAGGAATGTAAAATTTATGACTTTTCAATTTGCAAAGCTGTCAATTGGTTGAAAACCTTCAGATTTGTTCAAAATATTTTCTTTCATACAAAAGTAATATAATTTGCAATATGTTTATAACATTGTAACATTATAATATTGATCTATAATTTCAGAATTTTTTCCATATGATAATATGATAAGAAATAATAGATTTGACTTTATTTTAAGAAAGTGTCCATAGGCATATTTGGATAGCCAAAGATACATTTCAAAAGCTAAGCAGAGTATTAAGAAACAGAAAAACTTCATTAGAAACAAAGAAAAGAGTAATGAGCTGTTATGTGATATCTGTCCTTCTATATGGCAGTGAATGTTAAACAATCTCTTCAAAGATAAAGAGACTTGAAGCAAGAGAAATGTTGTTCTACAGAAGGATGCTGAGAATACCAAAGATTGAACATGTGAGCAATGACAAAGTTTTAGAGAAAATGGAAACAAAAACAAACTTATATTTAACATAATAAAGAGATAGTTGAAATTTCTAGGGCATAAAATGAGAAAAGAGGTCTTGAAAAATCTGATACTCGTAGGATGGATTAAAGGCAAGAGGAATAGAGGAAAGCAATGCATAAGATACTTAGTGAGCTTGATTAAATGGATGGCAGAACAAAGTTTAGGAGAGATAACAAAATGAGAAAATTTATTAAGAGCTACAAAGAACAGGAAATTGTGGAGAGCCATGACTGTCTACTTCCTGAGGGAGACATGGCACATAAATAAGAAGTCTGTGTTCTCTACCCTTGTATGGCAAATGTTCTAAGAGAAGGAACATCCTGAATGTTAAACTATGGAGAAGACAACAGGAAACAACTCCATCTGTTCCAAGAATATACGGCAATTGGCAGATAATAAAGAATAGAAATCTGGAGAGCCATGATTGCCTGCATTCTGAAGGGATAGGACATTGAACAAAAAACAGAAGAAGTTGAAAAGAAATATTCTTTATATAGTGTTGAAAAGTTTCCAATCCAAGAGATTGTTGTACAAAATAAATGCTTATTTTATCATCAGGTTAGCAGTGGCTACATTTTCCTTCTGTGGCATAATATGCACCTAATCCAACAAAATTATGAAGGCCATGTAAAGGTCACAAGCTGCCTACCCTGAGTAATTACTGATGGAATGTGATGCACACACATTATATATATATATATATATATATATATATATTAATAATAAATCCGTGGTTATATAATCCAAGTGGGTTCTGTAATGTAAGACTATTAAAAATGATCCACTATATATATATATATATATATATATATATATATATATATATATATTTTACAGCAAAAAACAAAAATTACCTTACAAAAATGCTCCGAGACAGACACTTACGGGTTGATGATAGTCGTATACAGAACAGCTTGAAATAGACTATACTATGTTGAGGTAATTTTTGTTTTTTTTGCTATAAAAATACATATGCTCTGTTATAATAAATACATCAAGCTCTCTGTGGATCAGTTTTAGTAATTAATATTACTAGGATTCACCCAGGTTATGCCAACAGATCGATTACCTGTACTATATATATATATATATATATATATATATATATACTTTCAAGTTTAAGGATTAACTTCTTGGTAGCCTAAGAAAATTGATTAAGAAACACCATTATTTTCTTTCAAATAATTTTTATTTTCCCAAGTACATTCAATCTCATCTGAGACAATCTTCAGGGGGTTAAATTGTTTCTGAATGTGTATATGTATTTCTGTAAATTCAAAACATCTCAACTGTTTTACTTTGTTATGCAGTGTTCTAGATTTCAAATTCAAAATTCACCTGTGTTTTCTTTTTTTGTCTCTCTGCAGTATAAGGGAGGTAACTTTTTCATTTATTTTTGCTGCTACAAACATTTAAGAATTTTGTTGCTATACTCATAGTTGAAAAAAAGAATAAAAAACACATGAGTTACTGCATAAGCTCTCCAGCTATGGAATCATTGGAAGAGTCTTCTCAGTTATACCTTCCTAATGGGTAGGTCCCTGAAGGTAATTGTCAAAGATCAGTCCTTCTGAGACCCAAGTGATCACTCTTTCTACTTTACGTAAATGATCTGCCTAAGAGTGCATTTGTGAATATCTATGCTGATTACACAACAGTATATAGGTGAACCACCAAAACTCTAGATGACCAGAGCTTGGTAACTGATCTATCCACTGATCTAACTAACAGCACAGGGGAAAAAACTGGCTGGTCATTCAATGCTTCGAAAACCAAACTAGTCACATTCCATCATTACTGAGTGGACCATGAATTTTCACCTATCGTGATGAATGGATGTTATCTCAGGGAAGCCCCATGTCTTGACCACCTTTTGAGACATAGATTTAACCCAGACCTCAAGTAGAAATTCATACAAAGATAATGGAAAAATGGTCAGTTCCCTGCACTACTCTTGATGGCTCCTACTATCCTTTACATTTACAAGAGACAGATCAGGCTGAAAATAGACTGTTACTGCCATATATAGGCAGAAGCTGCTCAGTTTTCACTTTCTGGTCTCATTAGAGTCTAAAAACATCTCCATATCCTTGCGGGTGATTAATTATTTTTCACCTTACAAGCCCCTTCTCACAGATGAAATGTTGCAAGCTTCTCACTGCTCTATTGCTATTTTCATGAAAAGTGTTTAGACAGACTAAATTCCTTAGTTAAACCAATTCTAACGTTTACAGCTTAGACCCACCATGCCATGTACATTGTCATGAACCATCTTCATTCGCTTCATATTCCATTGGTGAACTGCTGCTTTGTGTAAGTTTTGGTTCCAATCTGGTACAGGAAAGACTGCAAAACAGTTGCCTCTTGACAATTTATAGGCATAAGTATACAAATGCATGCTGTTTTTTTCCCAACAAATAAAATAGCCTGATTCTCAATTTTATCTAACTCAATCCCAGTCTGTGTTGTTTTGAAATCAGAACATCATGTTCACTAGTCTGAATTTGCTCGTTTGCCAACCCCAATCTTAGTTTGTGAACTTTTTGCCATATTACTGTTGCTTTGCCTTCTTACTGTTAATTTGCCTTACATATATTGTTTGATTGTTTTTATATTATTTCTTTCCCCTGTTCTTTTCCTTTTTATTACTAACTTTGTCAATTTTGTTTATTGGACAGTTCTTTTATTTATTTTACATTTGACCATGGCCACTAATTCTACAGTAACCAACTCCAAGAGGATACTTCATTATCCTTTATCACTCTGTATATGACTTCATTTGCTGTACAAAATGTTTATCCTGTCACTGAAGGTGACTGATCTCTGAACAATAGTGTGTTTGAATTTCATAGTAGTGCTGTCATATCCTGCTATGGTAACAGAAAACAAGTTTGAATTAAATTAACAATAAGGATACTGCAATTGAGAAATGTTGAAAAAGAATGCAATGGAAAGGGAAGTAATATTAATAATGCAGAGTTCTTAATGTTAAGCATTACAATCTTGTATCCTTAAAGAAGGCTACAAACAGACAAAGGTGGTACTTGAGTGAAAGCAACATGTGCATAGATGAAAGAAAGAAAGTTTAATGTAAAAGAGAATACACTACTGAAAGACGGAATTAGTTAGCAAACTAGTAATTCCCGAAGCAAGTCTGTTAGGTATATCTTGTGCTTACTATATATATATATATATTATATATATATATATATATATATATATATATATATATATAGATATAATATATATATATACTAATATAGTCAGTCCACAACGAGTGATAGGGAGAGTGGGACATTCCATTACAACAAAACTTAAACTGCTATCTTACCTTCATATTTCCATAAACTTTGCACCTTACTCTGTAACCTACTACTCCAAGTAGGTCTTGAGCCTTGTACAGAGTGAACATCAGTATAAAACAAAAAAAAACAAAAAAACTGCTGTTTGATGATATCAGTTGATGTAATATATTTTCACAATTGCATTTAAATGTCTGCAACTCTTTGTTATAAATTCTGATGATAAAGATACGTGGGCAGCTTTAGTAACATATTCAGTTTTTACATTTGAGGCACAAGAGAAATATAAAGAATAAAAAAAGAGGCATATAATAACATCCTTAACAGATGGTCTGAAAGCTAATCAGATGTAAATGCCTGCTTGAATGTGAGATTTAAGAGAACCACTAAATTTGTAACACGAGACATTGGACTTGAGCATTTAATAGAACGAAGTCTAATCTGGTTTGAGTGCATTGTTTCCTGTTCAATTAACTGGTCATTAATACCTGCACTTAGTTTTTGCATCAGTCCTGACCACCCTATTAACTTTATTTTCTAACTTACACAGAACTCTTGTTGTATCAACATTAAGTAGTGGCCACTACTTATTTTATTCAGTCTGGTATGAATATCCCTGCATCTTGCTCAGCGAAAATCTTTCCGATAACCCTAAGTGATCTCTACAGACATCTGCAATCTGTAATGCCACATTGACAATGAGACAAAATTCTATTGATCCTTTTCCCTTCAGCGCCATTTCCATTTGCACACTTTTCATTACATTGTGCCAATTTCAATCCAAATGCAAATAGACTTTATGGTAAAATCAGGGGTGAGTTATTTCAGGTTAAGCATTTAATCCTATAAGATCCAGCTGGTTAAATGTGGCCAGTCCTTAATGGTCATTTAAATCACTGGTGCATACATATGCAATAAGATCCATTCCACCTCATATGGTCGAAATGATTGGCCAAAGTTTATCTTCCTTGAAATATGCTTTGAGTATGGGACTGAGATTTCTTCAATAATTATTCAAGACAGTTAGGTTGGTGAGGCTTACTTATAGTAAAAGTTAGATGATGGAAATGTGACAAGTATGACACTAAGCAAAGATTAAAGACAAAAGAAAATATACAAAACAAAGAAAAGATTATTGAACTACTATGTAATATTGAATCTCTTATATAGCATGCTGAACAAGCTTCTCATACCTTTCATAAACTAAGCAAAGTATTAAGAGATAGGAAAATGTTGATAGTAATTAAGAAAAGAGTGCAGAAATATCTAATCTCTTATATGGCAATGGATGCTGGACAGTTTCTCACAGGTGAAGAAGGGACTTGATGTGGTTCTAATGATGAATGCTAAGAATACCACAGACAGAACATGTAAGCAACAGAGAAGTCTTAAGAAATTTATACTTATAATAAGAATGAAGATGATGAAATTTCTAGGACACACAATGAAGAAAGTGAGCCTAGAGAGTTTAACACTCAAAGGACATAGTGAAACCAAGAGTAGCAGGGAAAAACAGTTAATAACCAACTCAATGTGTGAATGGATGGCAGAAAATGAACAAAGGTTGGTGGTAAAGGGTTGGAATTTATTTAAAGCAACCAAAGATAGGAAATTGTGGCGAGTCATCATCACATATCTTCTGAAAGAACTTGACACACAAACAAAAGATAAAATAGGTCTTTAGATATGCAGCTGGAAAATTATGAAAAAATACTTTGGATGTAACTTTAAGTTATTTGTATAACAACACAGGTTTTAAAAATTGCCATATATGATGGAGTGCTGAAAAGTAACTGGCCTAAACACACTTCTGAAGATCAGACCAAATAACCAAATATTACAATTTTCTTTTGGAAAGCCTTCTTAGAAAGGGTCAGAAACTTTTCAATGACCATTTTGTATACTGTATGAAGGTGGATAAATAAGTTTGTAGCTTTATATAGTTATGACCTGAATTTTGATGTGAAATTTCCATCTTATAATGTTCAATGGATGTTGTTATTAAAAAAGTGTTGGATTAACTGCATTGATATGGAAAGAGGACATTTGTTGGATAAAATGAATGCTTTTTTGTCTCACATTATTATGGTACAGATTTAATAATGTTAAAATACATGTTAATGTTAATATATTAGCAAATAAAAAAAATTAATTATTTGAACTTTCTGTGTTTTACAAACAGGAATTTTATTGTTCAGTATTGTTTAGATCTTTGCAGAATAAGAAAAAAAAAAGCTCTGCAATCCATTAATAATCAATGTTTATAATTGTGTGTTGAAAAAATTATGGTTAAATTCATTTCCTTACCTCATATATGAAAAGAAAAAGGTAGAGATAAATCTGTAAAAACTCATTTCAAATACTTGCATCCTGTGATTGTTAATAAGATTAACAATTATTGATATTTGCTGATTATTGACTTCTGAAAGATTGTATTGTATTTTTAGAACACTAATCCTCAATAAATATAATTCTTCCCAATTATTTCTTTATTTCATATTAATAATTTCTATAAAGTCAGCAAATGCACATTTTTTTTTATTTCTTTTTTAATCAAATTCACCCCAAGCTAGGCATGAAAACCACTGAGACACAAGGGGTTACTGGATGTGAAGAATTAGAAAACAGAAACATCACTAAGGATTGAGTAAAGAAGAAGAGTAATCAAGAGGACAATAGATAATGATTGACATTGCTTTTAAATTTTTGCAGATTAAAGTTGGCTGGAAAGCATGAAGCTGGAAGGGAGTTCCACATGCAAAGAATTTGAGCAAAGAAACTGTTAGCATAGAACTTATGGTTACATCTAGCCAACTCAAGTTTAAATTGATGAGCTCTTGACACCAGTCTTATACTGTGCTTAAATTCAGAAAGTCTAGGAACCATAATGAAGAGCTCATCCGAAACAATTACCATAAAAGTATTTATTGAAAAGGCACAGGGAGGTAACTTTATGGTGGTGGGAAAGTGACTTGAGCCAAGATAAAAGATCAGGACCAATGATACTGTTGATTCTTCTTTGAATTTTATCAATGATCTAGATATATAGCAGGAGCTCTGGACCATATGTGGCAGCAATGTTCTAAGAATGGAGGGATGGTAGACTTATAGATATATAAGAAATATTCTGGAGAGAAAAACTATCTAGCACAACACAGTAAACCAACTTTCTTAGCAGATGACCTAGCAATGGATTTGCTTTCATACCAATAAAAAATAAAATAAGACAGAAAATTTTAAAAATCTATGTGCCTGTATATATACCAATGTATGAGTAGCTAACAAATGACTTAAAAATGTGACACTAAGATTGAGACATTCACATAGAAGAGGTAAGTATGATTTTATTTCAAATGCTTCTGTTTGATAGTTGGTGGATAGTGACATTGAAGTTGTGTCTTCTAAGCAAACCTCGACTTGACCAAAGAACAACAAAACAGACAAGTAAATGGCAGCATTAGGGGGTCAAGTGACAACAAAGCCAGGCATTGATGATTTCTCATTGCTGGTCTATATTAACAGTCACAGTTGAGATTGAAGAAGTTAATTTTTGTCTACCCTTGGTGGGAGACAGACTGTCCCATGGGTAGCTCTGATGTCACCCATTCATGTTGCCAGCCACATACCAAGATGCTGAGATAAGCAAAGAGTTGGTAGAAGAAAAAAGCTGAGCTGTTAGACTAGCAGAAGTTGTCTCAGGTGTCACCCACCTATCCATCCACAGTTCGGGCTCCTCAAGGCGGTGTAATGGTTAACAAGCTTGTCTCACTAGCATCAATTACGACTGAGTAGTGAGTTTGATGCTCACTGGGTGCCCCCTACATTCGGCCTTGTGCCACATCTAAGCTATGCTTGGAAAATCACTTTCCTATGTGAAGTTTGTTTTCATCTTTTGTTTTGTTGTAAACATGCAGTGGGCCTTTCCCAGTTTTTGTTACACGCCAACATGAATGAGCTGCAAGATGGGCATTTAGTGAAAAGCTGAGAGAGGGTTGATAAAATTGGTTGCCTCAAAAACAGAGTTATTCTGCTTCCAAATTACTTTTGAAATGCTATTCACTAAGAAATTGAGTGAAATCTTTCTTCTTTACATAAGAATTTAACAAACAGTAAAACTTAGATCTGATTATGTTTATATTTATTTCCAAGTCAATAAAATTAAGCTATGATTTGAAAAAAAAAAAAAAAATGTGCTAAAACCTCTCTCATATAAAAGATAAAAATATCAATAAGGAGTGAGTGTAAAATGTAAAAAAAAAAAAAGATGAAAAGGACAAGTAACCATGACATTCTACATGTACACACAGACAGGAATGTGGGTGTGCTCGCACACATGCACACACCATGAAAAAAAAAAAAAAAAAATGCTTGCACCAATGAAAAGTGCATATAATAAAGAAAAATTGAAAAGTATAATCAATTTCTGATAAACCCAGATGAGTGGATATTGAATGTAACATCAATCATCTAAATGATAAACTTTTTATTTGCATTAATTATATATATATATATATATAAATAAAATATTAGTGGTCAATATATATATCTCCAAGAGGATAAAATCCAGGTAGCACTCTATGTATAATACAGAGCAAGAGCAAGAATATAATACAAAAGGTTCAAATACTAATATTCCATGGTTGTAATTAATTACATTGGAATTGTAATCCTGATCCAATTCATCATTTGTTTTTTTACCTGGAGTTATATTTTCTGATTTGACAGAGAGAGAGAGAGACACACACACACACACAACCTCTTATTTGAAAATTGAAAAAATAATAAAATTTGACAGTTGAATTTAACAAAACCTTTTTGTATGAATTCTTGCTCCTTATAATAGACTTCTTACACAGATTGTTTTTAATGGATTTTTATATCTGACATTATTTCTTATTAGCATAAACATTATTATTAGTGGGTAATATATTTGAGTTCATATCCCTGTATTTTTCTCTTAAACAGTAAAATTAATAACAAGAAGTTTTGATTTAGAACTTCTCAATCTAAGCTAGTTGTTATTAATTTGACTGTTTAAGAAAATAAAGAAGGGGTGGGGGCAACTCCAATATTTGTATCCACTAAAAATAACATTCATAGTAATAACAATAATAACAATTATATATATATATATATATATATATATATATAAATCCCACTGCAAACTGATTTTTTTAAAATTCATAGGTGAAAATGGTCATTAACTAAAGGTATCTTAATTCCAATTGTAAAGAAAATTTGCTCTGTTTAATGAAAATAAACATTGAGTGCTCTTTTATGAGTCAGTTTTAATATATTTCAAATTCTATGTTGTGTTAATAGGACTCACCTGGATTATACCAACAGATTACTACCGCTCTCTCTCTCTCTCTCTATATATATATATATATATATATATATATATATGGAAGCATTATTAATAATAAAAAAAAAAAAAAAAAACAACTATGGACATTGCCACATTGTACTGACAGTTTTTGAAAAATAAAACATTCCTATAACTCTAGATACATACATAAAACAATCCATGCATTCAGTTAAAAGTAAAAATGAAATCATTCTTGACAATAGCTAAAAGGTGTAGCTGAAAGTGCTTGGACATACAGAAAATTTGGACAATTTCGACCTTTCCAGAAATAAGAACACAAGAGAAATTAAATAAAAAATTTAGCCACAGTTACATGTCATTGCTGCTCAAATACACAACATACATATATATGTGTGCGTGTGTGTGTATCAACTTGCATTTCATTATTAGTCATACAACTTGATCTTCAATTCTTAGTAATAAAATATCCTATTTGCTGTGTCAACAGGAGACACAACTTGTTGCCAATAAGAAAAACATGACTTGTATTACCATAACAATGAAATATCTCATTAGTAAGTATGAGAGATCAACAGGATAAAAACATTGCCTTTTATTTTTGTTTTCTATAGACTTTCTTTGTATATTTTTTTTACTTTTAATGATTGAAAAATAAAAGTCTTTCTTGAAGACAACAATACAGTGAACTGTATAGGAAAAATTTTGAGATGACTTACGCAGAAACTATAAGCAATGTAATGGCAAAATTATTTAAATAAGTTATTGACAGTATGTATAAACATAGATAACATAAAAATATTATCATCTGCTCTGATGATACAATGAATAGGAATTTATAATGCTGAAACCATTTGGATTAAAGGTAGGATTAGTTAGATTTCAGATAAAACACAAAGGATTTAGGATTAGTGTTTAAAAGAATGATTCAGAAACTCATTTCAAATAATTCATGCAACAAGATTTTTAATATAAAATTGATTGGTGTATTTTTTTTTAACCAAAGACCAAATTTTCAATTTCTATGTGCTGTGGTCTTCAGGATGTGGGCAACGATGGCTCTTCACAACTTCCTTTACTTTTCCTTTGTTTACTTTTTTGCCCTCTCTCTTAATACCTATTCTACCAACTAAGATTATTTGAGAAGTTATGCACTGACATTCCTTATCTTGCTTGTATTCAATATGCTCTGCAATAGTCAACTTTTCTAAGCCCTCTTTCCTCATAATGTGTGTGAGAAAACTGAAATGTCTTTTTAGGTTCTAAGTATAAGGATCCTGTTGTTTCCATTTTCTCCAAAACCTTGTTATTGCTCACATGTTCAGAGACCGAATACACAGTAGAAAACCAGTTGTTAAATTTATAACGTATGTGTAGCATAACTATTATTGGTACAGAAAGGGAAATCAGCATCATATTATTATAACAATTGAATATCTCATTAGTAATTGTGAGAACAGGTTGCTAATAAATTGTTCTTTGTTTCATGTTAATTTTCTTTGGATATATTTTACTTTTAATGATTGGAAAATAAAAAAAAATAAAAAAAATCCTTCTTGCATGCAACAATAGAGTGAAAATTTAGAAACTGTTGCAAAATAATTTTTTTGACTGTACAAGTAAACTAATGCCTATGAGGATTATTGACAAATCTTAACTTAAAATTGTAAGGAGGGCTCAACTCGCCCAGCCATATCCACCACCAACACTTCTCTGTGACACTTGCTCATGACTCATCAGGAGTAGGATGCGCCTTCACAGCCATCTCTGCCGTCACAACAAGGGGGAAGGGTAAGGAATAGGGAGAGAGGATGACAATCCCAATGATGATATATTAGCATTAGCAGTCATTGTTAGAAATGGCCTTCTCAAAATACCTTCTATGACAATCATGACTGTGATGTTATTCCTTGACATGTCTTACCAGCACTATACCATGTAACGAGCATGCATGGAAGTGTCCTCGAACTGCGTATGTGTGTGTGTGTGTGTGTTCACCGGGCACACCTTGGAGTACCATAATGGAATTGACTAAGGACTACAAGAAGAAGACGCGTGAGTCGTTTGGTGTCTTTTCTTGGGTGACAAAAGCCGTTGTAGTTGGTCGTCCATTGACAGCAGTCTTGGGTGACGTTTTGCTCGTTTGCTGTCATAAAGTGTTCATTCGGAAGAGAAGGCGTTCATTTAAGTTTTGCAAGAAGGCGTTTGTTTCATGTTTGCAAGTAGGCGTTCGTTTTTGTGTCGCAAAAAGTTGTTTTTTTTCCTCCCATTTTCTCGCACACACCATTGGTGTCATCCCCAGTCTGGTCTTTTTCTACTGCATTTGCTATCATTGGGCACCAATCTAACAACGTTTTATTCTATTTGTCACTTTTATCTCTTGCTACAAGTGTCCCATCCAGCTAAATTGTTTTTGTTTAATACCTTCCATGATATCTTTTATGTTGGTCTCCTCTGATCCATTGTGATGCTTTTCTATCTCTTGGAGTTATCCCTAGCATTGCACTTTTTGTTAATTTCTGCACACTTTTAAGTTTAGTTCTCATGCAGTTTTCTTCAAACTCCATGTTCTGCACTTATATATCAAAGTTAGGATTATGCATTCATGATAAAGTTTGTATGTTAAACATATTGACAAGATGCTTTTCATGATGTCTCAGTTTTTGTTAATTGTTTCCATGTTAGCAGTGTTTTATTTCTATTCAATTTTAAATCTACTTTAAGGCTTTTCTTATTCAGGTCAATGATTCTGATGGACAATATATATATATATATATATATATATATATATATATATATATATATATGTGTGTGTGTGTGTGTGTGTGTCTATTTTAATCCTTTGAAATTCATGGATCAATTTCTTAATGTTAAAAATTATAATTATAACAGCAATGTTTTAAAATACTTAAATTGTAATAAATATAAATTAAGTTACCTCCCTTGATAATATTGATTTTTGAATCAGATGAGTACATTTCATGTGCATTTACAAAAGCAAAATTCACAACTATAACATTAGTTCTTGTTTTAGCAATTCCCTGCTGAAAATGATCTTGGACGAGACAAAGTATTTGGGGAAAAATAAAATGAATGAGAAAAAACTATGGTGCCTTCTTTAATGTGTTTAATGACAACATTAAGAAATTGATCGATGAATGATTAAAATAAAAATAAATAGACATGTTTAGATTATTCAACCAAACATGCTTGAATGATGATATGCTGCCTATATATATATATATATATATACACACACACACACACACACACACACACACACACAAGAAGTGTTAAAAATTTTCTATTTATATTAGATGTTTTTTTTCTTTATTATTATCATCATTTTATTCCATTTCTATAGTCTTTCTTTTATGTTATCACTTGTACTAAATATGCAGCTTCATGAATTTTTTCCTGTTTTTCATTGTTTTTTCATAGTTTTGGGTATGTTACAATAGGACATTAATTTCATTTTATTTCTGTTTAATTTTAAAACCTGTACTGAGACATTCTCTATTTAGTTTATTTACCATTCCTTGTAATTGATCCAATGATTCTGATATTAGTAAAATATTGGCCATAAATTTTTTTTTTTTTTTTTTTTTCATTGCCTGAAAGACATTCAAGACTTGCTGTAAATAGCTGAAGCAAAATTGTATCCCTTTGTCTCATTTCTTTTTCCAATCTTTATTTCATCTGTGTTTTGCTGAAGCCAAATTATTCCACTATTCTTATTATATTCATTGTCAATAACTTTTATTTCTTTAATACTCTGCTCTTGTAGTGAGTTAAAGACTGACATTGAATCAAATATCTTCTCATTGTCAAATAAACTGGTTTGTTATATTCTCTTGTTTTATTTTTTTCAATAAAGCAATCTATTGCTTGCAGATGTTTTATTGAGTGTCCAATTCTAAAATTTGCACAGCTGGTTTTCATCTAGGGTATTTGGTAATCTGTTTTTAAGTACTACTGAGAATAATTTGTAGTTGTTCAATAATAACGAGATAGAGTATAGTTGTTAAGGTTTTTATTACTTCCTTTTTTTGATAAAGTCAGATTACTGATATTATATTTATTAAACACACAGTCTCTTGCAAAAATTCAGAAATATGCCTAACAAATAAGGAAAAATGTTTTAATTTTAAAGTATTGCAATTCTTTTATTCTTCTAAAGATATAATTCTTATATATATTCTTCCAGTTGCTGAATAGTTTAGAGCAGTTGTTTTCAACCATTTTTAATCCATAGACGACTTTTACACTTCATCTTTTTTTTTTTGGTGGACCCCCATAACCATCTGATGAAAAAAAAAAAATGATTTTATTTTTTTTATTTTGCAATTGCATTGTTTATAGTTTTTACACAAGTAATCCTTATCACTTGTTTGTTAAAACCCAACAGAGATAACTATAAATGACTTGTGAGATTAGCATGATTTTTCATATGATTATTCAGTTTACCATTTTCATCAATACAAAAGAATGCAAGTTTGTTTTGCATTTTTATAGTAGAACTGGAAACATATGAGAGAAATAACATTTCAGTTCTATTTCAATACCTGTTTGACTGAAAATTTCTAAATAAAAAAATGCAAAACTTTATTTTCAAAATATCCAAGATTTAACATTTATCTACAGTAACAAAAGTTTAGTTATAAATGGATACAATGGAAAAAATAAAACTCACTTCCAATGGCTTACATTTGAAATCCACTATTAAATGAGGATACGTGCCTCAAGCCAGAGTATGTCAAAAGACTCAAAGATTTATCGAATTTGAACACAAAACGGCCTCCATAATATGACAAAGTGTAACTTTTCAAAAATATTTTCAATAGAAATAGACCTGTGACTATCTCTAACAGATGATAACTTTCATCTAAAAAAAATAAAAAGTAAATGCATTACTACAAAAGTTCTATCATCTCTACAAGAGGAAGTTAAAAGAATTATGAATATTAAACTGATTAATATATAAGCTGCAGTTTCTTGTTATTTTCAGATATCCTATAAGTTAAATGAGTTTGCAAACAACATTTGTCTTATGTAGAGTATTTTATATTAATGAGGTTTCATTAGCAACAACAAAGTTAAGAGTTTTAAACTTTTATAATAGATAATGAATTGCAGATATTTAGAAGAGAAATTTATGTGAAAAAACTATTAGTATTGAACTCTATCCTTGGACCTATGCTATTGCTGATCTTTATCAATGACCTTGATGTCATCAGTTCCTACGTAGGTATTTATCCAGATGGCACAACCATTTACTCCTGCCTTAGTAGCAAATTTAACAGATCTGACAAAGTAAACCTGGCAACTGCTCTTGAAAAGGACCTCTAATCAGTGGTTAACTGGAGCAAGAAAAGGCTTGTAAATTTTAACACCTCCAAAACAAAACTGCTTTCATTTAATCACCACAGAAAACCTTTTCTCCCTGCCATCAGCATGGCTCATGCTAAACTCCAGGTGGGCAACACACGATGCCCTCTTGGCTTCCTGTCTTCCACTGACATGAAGTGGAATGACTACATCGAATCAATTGCTACATCTATTGGAGGGAAATTTGGTTCATTATGTCATGCTAGAAAATTTTTTTTTTCAGAATCTTGTACATTTATAAATCTACCATTTGTTTGTGCACTGAATACTGTTGCCATATCTGGTCTGGTGTTCCTGCTGTACATCTCCAAATTCTTGACAAAATTCAAAGAAGGGTTTGTAAGTGTAATCAATCTTAACCAGGCATCTCGACTTAAGTCACTTTCTCACCAATGTGACATGGCTTCCCTCAGTCTTTTCTACAAATATTTTCATGGCATCTGTTCTGATTAGAATTTTTTTCCAGATGCCTGAATAAATGAATTTTAATGTGTTACTAGATTGGCAACTAGGTCCAACTGCCACTTATACTTTAACAGTTCCTTTTCTCGCACTTTTCATCTGTGGAAATCCTTTTGAATTTCTTGCTTCTCTGATAACTACAATCTTCAAAAATTTAAATCTAACATCAATCGCCATCTTCTGTTTTCTTGAACCATGTCCCTTTTTTGCCCTTTCCTCAATCATCTCCGCTAAAGTTTTCTCATTCTATTTCACTCCCTGTAAACCTCTGCATTCTAGTGACATTGCTTTGTTTGGGTTGAAATGATTAAAAAAAAAAAAAAAAAAAAAAAAGAAAATGAATTTAGGGTTACACTAGGTAATTTTATTTACACCATTTACATTGTTCGGACTGTTGTCATCGACTTTATTGTCATATTCACAATGTTTCTGCAATTGTATGCTCCAGCCTTCTTCAGGTGATATACGTTAGAATTTCAGGCCAGATCCTTTATTTCATTCACCGAGCTAGATTGTTCTTGTTCCATGTGCCATGCCTTTTCTGGATATCTCAGTTTCAGTTCCTATTAGTAACTCATTCTCCAAGTTTTTGTTTACCTCTGCTGTGGTCAGTTGTTAAATTCTCAACTCTTTGGTTCAAGTCACTGGATTAATTCAACCAACACTTTTAGAAGGCTGGAGCATACAATGGCCGAAATGTTATGAATATGACAATAAAGATGAGGATAATAGTCTGAACAATGTAAAGTGTGTAAATAGTTATAATACCTCATCTCAGAAATATAGACATATCCTGAAGTAGGCTGGAGTACACAATGGTCGAAATGTTATGAATATGAGAATAAAGATGAGGATAACAGTCTCAACAATGTAAAGTGTGTAAATAGTTACAATACCTCATCTCAGAAATATAGACAGATAAGCAATTTTAACAGTGAAATTATGAAACCTAACTGCCTAATCTAGTACTGCATTTAAATTTGTGAGTGTAGCAAAAATGAAAGCTCATCATCCTGAAGATATTTATAAACGAGGCAAAGGAAAGCTATGTTATGGTGGTGGAAAAGTGACTGAAGCTGAGATGTCAAGACAGATAATGTTGTCGATTCTTCTTTGGAGAATTTTGGATGATTCAGTTCACAGTCTGAATAAGTCTGAGAATCTAAAAAATACTGATAGTAGCAAAATATCTTGTTTGTTCAAAAGTCATTAAGAGCAAAATAGTAGCTGACTTTTGGTGCAAGGGAAGAGAGTGTTCTTATTATCTTTCAATCTGTCAAACTTGATAAAAAAAATTTCTTACCCCATTATTTTATCTATTACTGTAATTTGTGTGTGTGTGTGTGTGTAGAAGAGCAAAGCAGCACTGGTATTTTTACATAAAATAATCGAGGCATACAAAGCCAACCATAAATGACTATTAAAAAAAAAAGGAAAAGGCTACATTAATATATATTTTGGGCATCAATTATATATGTTTTTTATTATATTGGTCAAAGTCTTGGTAGTTCTGTATTAGCTTACATTCAAGGATGTTACTGATACGCATCAGCTGACAGGATCCTCATATGACAAAATAGACATCAAATATAATGTTACATCAGACCATCAAAGAAGCTAAGTGTAACAGGGGGTCACATTTAAAAATGTTTTTAAAGACTTTATCAAAGAATTTTCATTTACAGTTACTTGTCTTGTATGGAATAAGTAGCCATGGTCAAATGCAAAATAAGTAACAGAACTTGGACAGTTCTGTTACTTATTTTGCATTTGACAATGGTTACTCACTTCACACAACAGAATTGACTAAGTTTGCAATTAGCAAGAAAAAAAAAGAATGGGGCAAAAATAATATGAACTAAGCAACCAATATATGCAAGGCAAATTAACATTAATAAGGCAAAGCAAAAGTAATATGGCTAAAAGTTCACAAACTAAGTAGTGGAGTTGGCAGACAAGAGTAACTTTGGACAAACAAATGTAGCATTCTGACTTCAAAACAAGACAGACCAGGACTGAGTCAGAGAAAATCAAGAAACAGCCTATTTTATTGGCTAGGAAAAAATCCAAGCATGTTTTTGTGTGCTTCTGCCTATAAATTGGAGAGAGGCAAGTGTTTTGCAACCATTCCAATGAGGATTGAAACCAATGCCTTGTGTTATGATTAAATTTTCCATTCCTATTTATCAATTTTTCATTTCTTCCTTGTATTTTCAATTTAGTTTATGATACGCAGAAAACATAACACATAAATGTTTTGTTAATGTTTCATTTAAATTTTTAATCAAAAATTAACAGAAAAAATAATTTTCAGGCTTGAAAGCAAAATTATGTGACTTACATCACTCTTGCCTGCAGAACTGAGGAGTATGTGACTTCACACCTGCATCCAGTTTTGAAGTCTGGGAAAAAGTTGCATTATATGAAATTATATAAAAAGACTGCTCCAGAAAAGACTTAAGGCAGTTTCTCATAAACATCAGTTGGAGAATGCAAGGTTAATGTATCAAACCAGAGTAGATGGGGTCACTTCACTAGCTTAGAGTAACTGACATAGGAATAAATATTCAACTTTTGTGGTTATCTTTTAATTGGTACACCCACTTCATTATACTGGGCTGTACTGTTAACTTTAAACCACCTAAGTCATAGGTTATAACATCAAAACTATTTACTGTGTATATTTAATAATATCCTCAAATGACTGTTATAATCTGCTTCAAATTAGATCTCTTTCTGATTCACTCCACATCAAAACCTGTTAGCCAGATGTGAACACTATGCTAGCGAAATAAAAAATTAAAAAAAGAAATCACTTTTTGTGCAGGCTCACAAAACAAATCCCTAAAAAAAAAAAAAAAAAAAAAAAAAAATCAAATAAAATGTAAATGTCAGAAACAATCATGAATGTTGCTGCTAAAGAAAAAGAACAAAAACAAACAAAAAAAGGCTGATTTATGTGTCTACCCTTACTGCTTAAAAAGACCTGCTATCGACATTGAAGGCAGGAGGTGGGCAGTCATCAAGTTCAATAGCAGTCTCATGTCAACCGACAAGCTTGAATAGAAGGCCCTACCAACTCTTCCATCCTTCAAGTCAATAAAAGCTTCAATCTGACCCTCCAATGGCAGATGATGTTATTGCACCTGGTTACTGACTCTGCATGCATTCATTGCTGGATATCAGACAGCCTGACTGGGAAGGCACGTGTAAAAACAAGGGCAGCAAGTGAGATGTTGATAAGACCGTGGTTGGAAACACTTTAATACACTGGTTGACATGTATTGACAGCGAATGTGAAGCTGTTGAAATCTGTGATAAATCGATCAGACTGTCTTACCCGAGTACCCCAGAGGTGGTTGGAACTACACAAGAAAGGAACTGAACATGTACAACTAGGGTGCGTCAGTGTAAGAAAGTTGAATAGCTAACATTCACCCCATGCAAAGTAAGAAAGCCACAAGGGGTTACTGAATACAGGAGAATTAGGAACAGAAACATGAATAATGACTAGGATGAGAAAAGAGTAATCAGGAGGACAGTAGATAGCAATTAACATTTTATTTGAATTTTTTAAGATTAAAGTTGGCTGGAAAGGATGGAGCTGGAAGGAAATTCCACAAGTGAGAAGTGCAAGAAAAGAAACTGTTAGCATAGAACTTACTGTTACATTTAGCCAGCTCAACTAATGACAGTCTAATACTGTGCTTGAAATTCAAAAAGTCTAGGTATCATAGTGAAAAGATCGTCCAAACAATTACCATGAAAGTATTTATAGAAAAGGCACAAAGAGGCAAACTTATGGGCGTGGGAAAGTAACTGAAGATAAGCTGCCAGATCAGGAACAAGAATATTGCTGATTTTTCTTTAGTAGAAGGGGCACCAGACCATATGTGACAGCAATATTCTAAGCATGGATGAATGGTAGACTTATAGATATTGTCTCGCATAACATAGCTAACCAACTTTCTTAGCTGTTGTCCTGTATATATATATATAATCATCAGACCTTGTGATTTTAAAACAATGAGTTGAATTACTATATATCCTATATTTAGTGGATGCATGTTTGATTATACATTTGTTTTTAAATGGCACAGGACTCCATCAATTAGTGGGACTAATATATACATAACTATAAAAAAAAAAATCAATTTTCAATTAGTATGGTTAAACTGAAGAATGTTTTACCACACTAATTCAGTATTATGTATAAACTCATCAAATTTTGGTATATAAAAATTTTAGCACATTAATCGAAGATGCATTAATTGAAAGATGCCTGTATTATCTACTGGCCCGGGTTTTTCGAAAGTCTTTAATAAAGAGAATCCAGACTTGTAGATAGTAATATACTGTTAAAAAACATGTTACTCAAACATACATTCTTTTTTAATTCAATAACATATAGAAAACATTTTATGTATTAACAGAATTTAAATCATCTGCTCAATGTGACAGCAAGAGTAGCCCCTCACCCTCCTAGAATATACCTAGGTATAGTTAACCCTCATTCAGAATAACTTCTGAGGTATGAATGGAGTTAGCCGACATCATATGGGATATAAAATGGTCTAGATCAGTGGCCTTTTTTTTTTTTTTTTTACTAATAATAAATTTAGGAATTGCATTATAGAAATAGTAAATGTATATACGTTATTTTGAAGTAGAACTAATTTAATAAAATAAACTTGTATTAAACAACAATCTTTTACTTTGTCATGATAATGTTTTGCACAAAACTAAAGTGAATTGTTTGTGGCAAGTTGATTTATATATAGGCTCTCAGAGTAGGTGGTTTAGCTGGAAATTGCCTCTGCTGCTGAAGGGGTTAATACTGTTAATCCTTCCTTTATATATAATTTATATATTGAATTAATTTTATTTTAAATATTTTATATTAATTAATTGATATTAATATTTTAATTCATTAATATTTAAAATTAATATTATTATCAATATATTAAATTAATTTATATAATTAATTATAATATTTATATAATTTTCCTTTATATACAGAGACCACCAAAGAATACGTATACACATTTCAAATAAGGAAAAACTTGTATCGATATTGTAATACTAAATTTATTCAAACATGAGATTAATTCAAGTTACCTTTGAACTGTACAATCACAAGAGATGGTGGCCTTTACCTTCAAAACATTTGTTCGTTCAGTGAACTACTGCTTGGTCAATGTTGGCCAAGGTGTTCAGTGGGATTACTGCACATACATTCTCAATTTCTTGTCTGCCAATGTAGTTGGTTTTCTGTGATACACAACATCCTTTAGGGTCTACTGTAGTAAATAGGGTTATTGCAATTTTATAAAACTATGGAAGACAAGTTTTTCCTTTCCTGATGTTTGTATACATTTTTTGGCAGACTCTATATACAATCCTTCCTTTATATATCCTTCTCAGTTTTTATCCAACTTTTACAATCAAAACATCCAGTAGAGTAAAAGGGGCACTAACTGTTGTAACCTAGGGAAGGTTACTGAATAGAATAATCAAACAAAGGTTGGTAATGCACGATAATACTTAAGACAAGAAGAACACATATAAAATTCGCCAGTGGTGTAAAGAAGTAGTAATCAACTGCTAGAAATGAGTCAAATGAATTCCACAATGAATCTCCAACTGTAGACTAACATACAGTATTTACTACTGTATTTATGTGAATTGGAATATACCTATTATCGTCCATCAGTATGCTACAACACTAACATACATTGCTTGATCTCATCTGCTCATTTTAGAGTTGTTTTTTTAGTATTATAATATGGCATAGATTACTGTGGAAATTCCAATTCTCCGTTGTAACAAATGTTGTGAAATGAAACTGCTCTATGGACTACTAAAATATTACTTATAGACACCTGTTGAAAAATACTTGTTGAGATGAAACTATACCCCAAGACAAGATAATAACCTTGTTTCATATTAATATCAACAAACTCTTTTTTTAACTAGAATTTTGTGTGATGATTCTAGTCATAATTGTCTTCTGTATGTCATGTCACTTTAGGACATGAATGATCATGGCTTTGTCACTCTTAGTAAAGTTCGCTCTTTTTCTATCTCTCCTAATCCCTGTTCTGCCAACCATATACACAAACTCATTAGGTAGGTCATACACTGATTTAATTTGTCCTTCTTGCCTTCAGTATGTCCTGTGAGTAGCAAATTATACAATTTGCCACTCCTTCTTTCCTCATTATGTGCCAGAGAAATTTCAACTGTCATTTTCTGATTCTTACTGGAAGTGTTTCCATTTTGTCTAAAACTGTTGTTGCTGCTGCTCATGTGTTCAACCCATGGTATTCCCAACATCATTTTGTTGCTTCAAGTCTCTTCTTCATCCATGAGGAAATTGGTGTTCAGTGGCATATAGAAGGGCAAGAGTACATGACAGTTCAGTACTCTTTGCTTTGTTTCTATCAATTTTTTCTATTTCTTAATACATTGCTTAGATTTTGGAAGGCATCTTTTGCTATAATTAAATAATTATGCAGATATTACTTTTAGACATAGATATTTACTCTGCTTAATATAGTTTAGTATAACGCCATATAATAAGGGAAATTTGAAGAGCCTGCTTTGAAAATCTGTCTTTCAGATGGTCTGTAAGATAATTTATACTTTTTTGGTGTTAAAACAAAATGGCAAAATTTGCATTACTATATATACTCAGATGGAGTGTATCTGTTATATATATATATATATAGTAATATAAAATATACTGTATAACTTCAGTTTGGTTCTAAAAACTGGAAATAAAGGAGAATCCCAGCAATGAAAAAAATTAATATTTATATAATGTGACTGTTTTCTCCTCCCCACTTAAAATAATTTCATAATAATAGGCATTTAATTGAGAAAGAAATACCAAAAAAAAAAAAAAAAAAAAAATTGATATAGTGACTGATATTTCAATGTATATATGCTTGAAGCCATATTCCAGCTGTCTAAAGAAAAACAATATTTGGTGGCTTCATGCCACAACAAAATCGACAGCAAAGTGTGTAATCATTTTCACATTATAATAAATAAAAAAAAAATGGTAAAAAGTATAATAAGAGCAAACAGTGAGACAATAAATGAGAATGTAATCAATAAAATATGCAAATCACACTGAGTATTTCCAGCTGAACAGGCTAGTTTTGATTCATCTCCAAATGATACACTGGAGTTTGGAGCTTTAACCTTTGAACTGTTGGGATTGGTTAAAGAAAGAATTGTTCAGAAACCCAGACAAGAAGTTTCTATCCCACCCAGTTTCTATTCTTCCTTTCAACATCTCCCAATCTGCTCACCAGCCATTATTACTGAAAACCCTGAAGAACAAGAACCATCTGACTTTGCTCTTGTTCTTTATGTGCCGTCCATTCAGGATGTAGGTGATCACAGCTCTCCACAACTTCCTGTCTCTTGTTTTATAATATTAATAATCTTTGTCTTTTGATCACTCCTAAGCCATTTTGCCATTCATTTACTCAAGCTCATTAAGTATGTTATGCATAGTTTTCCTCTGTCCTTCTTGCCTTCTATCTGTTGTGTATCAAATTTTCCAAGCCCTCCCTCTTCATTATATGCCACAGAAACATCAACAGTCTCTTCCTGATAAGTATTACTTCCCTTTTTATTTCCATTGTCTCCAAAACTTCAGTCCATGTTATCCTCAGCATCCTTCTGTAGAACAACATTTCTGTTGCTTCAATTCTCCTCTTCATCTTTGAGACGATCGATCATCCAGCACTTACTGCTGTACACGAGGACAGATATCACACAGCAGTGTAGTACTCTTTTCCTTGTTTCTAGTGAAATTTTCCTATTTTTTAGTACTCTGCTTAGCTTTTGGAATGCTTCCTTGACTATCCCAATACACCTTCAGATATCTGTGTTGCTCGATCTGTCCTCTTTTAAAACACTTCCCAGATACTTAAATTTCTGCACTTGTTTGCTTTTGGTACCTCCAATTTACAATTCACACCTTGGGCTCACCTTTTTGTTAACAACCATGCATTCTGTCCTTCGCTTTAAATGATTGAAAAATGATCATTTTTTTAATTTAAACCCTGTTATTTTTGTGTACCATCTAAAGTACACAATTTAAGAAATATAAACTTTCTTGAATTATAAGAACATCTTGGAGAACAAGAAACATTCAGACAAATATCCTCATATTTGTTGTTAATATCAAAACATTTCAGCCGTTGTGCCATCTGGCTTTCTTCAGATTTTTTTTTGTCCAAATAACCTTCTGAGAATTTCGAACTGTTATTTACTGTACAGGGGAAAATTGTTCTCATTCTACTGTCCATGACAACAGCCTAGTGTCCATTGGGAAAGTTAGTGACAGTAACTGGGGGTTCACAATCCTGGAGTTCAGTGAACAATAACTGAGCAAGACTAAATAAGAACTAGATCTTGATGAATGAGATGAGAGTTATCATTATTCATATCTTTTTAATCATTTAAATTTAGATTATTTTCTATATCTTTGCTGTTATTGCCAGAATTTTAGCTGTGGTGCCCTCTGGCCATCTTTAGGTGCTTATACAACTGGATAACCTACAGGGAATTTTGAATTGAATCCTTTATTTTAACCTATGGATATAGAATGTTCTAGTTATGCTGTCCATGTCTAGGGACATAATGTCATATCCCTTTTAATACTGATTTGTTATTGCTTATATAACAATATCAGTTTTTAGCCAATATCTTGTTAAGGAAACATCTGCAGGATATTACATTTTGATAATTATTGTTTTGGTAAAGATGGACTGCTGAGTGGAGCAGACTTCCCAAGAACCAGGTCAACTGACCTTGACAAAGAAGGTCAGCTGAGTGGAGTGGACTAAGAACCAGTTCAAGAGCCCCTGGAATTCTTGCTGACTGACTTATTTTAGACAAAGAATAAAGCTTGTACTCTAGCAGTCTAAACCAGAGGCCCCCATAATGCAAAAGAAAGGCACATACCAGTTAGACTTCCCTCACTTCACTTCACTTTTCCTCATTCGCCTAAAGCCAGCCATTACAAGAAGGCAGCAACTGAATAAAATTTGCTGACTGCTACAATTTTGACTCATGGTTTTATCTCTTATGTAACGATATGGCCAAAGAATTATTTTCCTTGTATTAAGCTACAAGTGTATGACTAGAAGAAGCTGAACCATGTGAACAAACCTGGTGTCTGATCTGAGCTGTAATGCTACACTTGCCCTGTTTTCAATGAGTCTGTGTTACTGCTCCCAACATTTTTCTTCTGGTAAAGACAGCTCTAAGAATCAACTGATGCTTGAAAAGTGAATTTATTTCTGCCTCTACAAACATTGTGTGATATTGAAGGAAAAAACAAAGGCTTCACGTTGCATATGCTAATACAAAAAAATTGTCCAAAATAGCCTGGGAATTTGAAGATACCCGATATGTTGCAACCTACCTTGTGCGCCATCTAACCAGAATTCGAGACAACAGAATTGGTCTAAGACCTGCTAATCTTCTTTTGTAAGCAAGGGTACCACAACTCTAGTTTTGTTTTCCCCTCCAAAATTTGGCAGTTACCATGTGACTGGTGCTGACTGAATTATAAGATCCCTATAAGTAATTAATCTCCTTGCACTGGCCCCAAGACAGCTACAGTCTGAGTCTGTACTAATTGGCTCAGGGATTGAACTCAATTACTACATCACCAGATGCAGAAACCAATGTGTTAGTCTACTTGGCTATTGTCCTTTGTAAATAATGATAACTTCTCATCCCAGAAATTCAGACTGAAGTAACAATCATGTTAGCAGTTGTGGTGATGAGATGCTATTTACCAGAGAACTTATCAGGACATATGGATAAACACTGTTGGAAATAAATTTCATCTCTTCAAAGAGTCTACTGTTCTCTTGGTTTGATAAAAAAGGTAATTCCTATCTTTTGAGATAGGAATCACAAAGATTTGTTGTGAGTTCTTCAAAACTTTTAATTTATTTTCATTAATTCTATCTACATTTATTTTTTCATTTATTTCTGTGTGGAGACTACACCAAAGACAGCAAGGCTATCTGTACCCAAAGATAGGTGGGTGAAGTAAATCTTTATTCATGAAGACCTGTCACTCTTTAAGCAATGATTTGGGATCTACAAGATTGCAATGAATCTTCAAATGCAATTTCTATTTCTAAACATGACTACATTTATATGCATATGTGTGTTTATGTGGGTATACATGTTTATTATTAGTTTACCTATGATGTCAAAAAACGAAAATATTTAAGCTTTTGACATTTTATGAATATGTAAAATCAGGAAAATTGCAATTCATTTGAATTATTTTTAGAAATCAAGACAACATTTTATTTTTCAAGTTGAAAATAGCAGAAAATTCTATTTCCACTGCAAGTCGTATACATTGAAAGAGAAAATTCACCCATCTCTATATAGTGGACTCTTCTGATGACAAAGGACAATATTACAAACAAAAATATATATTATATAGACAATGTGGACATCAGAATCAGCACTTCATGGTGACTGTTATTTTCATGCTTCAATGTGATCTTCAGACCAAATTGACAAACTGACAATAAGTGTTGATTCCTGTTGTTACATTCTTCCCAAAATCAGGTCATCTTCTGATTCACACTACACTAATTTCTACCACTAGCCGAATGTGAACACTCCAAATGTCCAAAATTGGACTCTAAAATCTGTCAGCTGTGCAGGGCTTTAGCACACATCTTCCATTTACTAACACACTCAAAGAAAAAGCAATCCAATCCAGAATTTTCACCTAATAGCACCCACTCCTGCCTAAAGAAACAAAATGAAAACTGGAACCAATTTAAGCCACAAAAAGGACATAAAATCCCATCAAAGGGACATTCAGCAGTTGGATAGCATTTTGACCCTAGTCAAAAAGTGACCTCCCATCTCCAAAGACATCAAGGTCACAACTTATCCTCCCTCTCCTTCTGCAAGCCTCACCAGACACTTTTACAACTCCACTTACCTTTCATTTTATACACTGATTTTTCATTTATTTTATGTTAATACAATTGTTTATTGCTTTAAATTTTTGCTGTTTCTCTTTTGTTCTGCCATTACACTTAGTAACTTGAAAGCACAGGTTCATATTATAACACTAACTCAATACTGTTTATATCTATAAATGCACTGTGATGTGGATCATACTTTCTGTATAAATATAACAATTTTTAAACACGTTTATCTGTGTGTATCAGTGCATGTATATATGATATATCTTCCTGAAAAAAATGTTTTAAACAGAAAGTTTTTATGAATTTCAACCAAAAGTAATACTGGCTGTTTGGTCAATTAGTACCAAGTATTTCCTTATAAGGAAACAGCTAATATTCCTATTACCAGACACATCTATCTGTATGTCTATTTACTTATGGCTGCAAACATAATTTGTGAATATGATAATTCCTGGGAAACTAATATCATATGTTTATATTTACTAATATATGTATGCATTTTAAATGTGTGTGTATATATATATATATATATATATATATATACACACACACACAGGGTTGGTACTGAGGGACTAAAATTCCAATAACAAAAAATACTACTCTTAAAAGAGTGCTCAATACCAAGTAGAGCAAATAATTTTGCAATATAAAATTGCAATTTTTGTCGTGATGTTATAACATGCATATGTTATAATTTTGAAAAAATATATATCATCCACGAACAAACTATTCCACACTATCCCAGCTCTTCAGTGTGGCTTAGATACATGATTGTTTCAAGCCAGGATCAACACTTGACCAATCTGATATTGATTGGAGACTATTACCTACTATGCTATATGCATGCTACAGAGAAAGAGAATTTTTAATGCATTATATACATGATACAGATGTAGGTGTAAATTATAAAGACAAACTTACTGTAACTCGAATAAAATTAATGGATAAATTTAAAGCTTCTAAAATAATTATAATAGAGCATGTCTGTGTGTTTTTTAAGCATCACCGGACAATGGATGCAGATTTTATATCAGTTACAATAAATTTGTCCCTGTAATTTGTCCATAAAAATATATGATTATAGACTATTATAAATAAAATATGAAAGGGGTTCAACAATTTCAAGCATAGTTACTAGCTAAAATTTTCAGCTAAAAGTTTCAATGTATAATGTTCAGTCTGTATACTCAAAAGAGAAGTGTTATTTCTGTCCGACTTTCTGGGATGAGGAGTTTATCATTGTTTACTTTACTTCAGTTGGACAACTGACCCTCATTTTGCTTGTTACTATCAAGATGTTTTGGTTGTTGTGCCAGCTGGCCTTTTTGGTTGATACAAGTAACCATTGAGAAATTCTGAACTGAACCCTTTATTTAGTTTTGACATGGAGAGTGAAATGAGAACAATCTACCCATGTAGAATAAATAGAGTTCAGTTTGAAATACCATTATGCATACTCAAGATTGTCAAACACCTGAAGACCTCTTAAAGCAGTTTAATAATTACAACAAAGATGAGGAAATTTGTCTGACTTTAAATAGTCTAGAAAGTACTTATGTTGAAAAATTAGCATTTGTTGTGTAAAATAAATGTTTTTTGTCATAAAGCTCCAGATATAGCAAAAAAAAAAAAAAAAAAAAAAAAAAAAAAAATCTGAAAAAAATTATTTCTGGTGTCAGTGTCTACTGAAATAAACAGTAGACATATATTAACATAGACTATATGTAAAATCTTTGCCCAGTTTATGGAAAATAGAAAAAATGTGTCATATAAACTGTATAAATATGTGTGTATATTCTTACATAAAAGCACATTTCTTATTACTATAAATATTATATTTAATGGATACACAAGTTTTATTAAACAAACCTCTTTTTTTTTAACAGTGTAATTCAACATCTATTGGCCTAGACATTCAAGAGTTTTAATAAAGAAAATGTGCCTTTTGGCAGGGTTTGAACTTGAGTCCTCTTTATATTTGAGAAACCACCGTCAGGGCATGTGTGCTTTAGGTCACTCATCTATTAAAGACTTCACAGCAAAGCACATATACATACATCAAGTGCCAAATGACTTCAACCACAATAAGTTATAGTAAAAATGATAACGGTTATCACAATCCCAAGATGACTCAACATTAAGCATAGGCATTCTTACACTTATCAGAAGAGCCTCCTATGCTGCCATTCAAGCCAGAGTTTGTTTACATGAGACTTAAAAAAAATAGAAAGAAAGCCTCAAGTTATACAGACTGATAACAAAAGTTGGCACAAAGCATTAGGTACTTTAATACCCAAGGGTTTATATCACTGAACAATTATTCCCTGTTGTATGTTATTGAACAATTTTTATTTCTGCTTTAGTCTAAAGAAGCTCAGTGAAAATACCAATTATAAGACATTGATCATTTGAGTAAGGGAAAAACAAAGTAGAGTATGTTAAAGATCGAGAAATGAAGAAGTGCTTTTATTTTCAAGACAGACTCTTTTGTTTATTTCTTATTTTTCTGTCAGTTGAGAAAAGAAGAAAAAATAAATTAAGAATAGCAATTATCTTTTTACTGACACGGAATAAAAATATTTTACACAGAGATCTTCAATTCTTGGACTTTTACTTCCAGAATCTACCCTTAAAAAAAAATATACAGAGTTTTTGTCTAAATTTAAATTTACTATTGAGGATTTACTCCAAAGTAAAGGTGTTATTTAAAACTGGATCTCAAAGCTGTTGAAACTGCTTGCAGAATTTACAAAAAAGTGAAAGGAAACAATATTTGATCATGTTAGCCAATATTGGTTGGAGAGTTTTCAAAATGTGATTTGTCCTTTCAGGAGGGAAAAAAAAAAAAAAAAAAAAAAAAAAAAAAAGGAGAAAAAAGACTAATGTGATTAAAAAAAATGTAAAACATACAAATGTTTTGGTCACTTTTATATCTTTTTTACTAAATTTTCTCTTCATACAAAACCCACAAGTAACTCAAGGTAGATGGTTATTGAATAAGTTTGTTGTATGTTCATAAGAGGAAGATGTGCGTACATATGAGGATATGTCAGATAATGAATATTTTAGACTTGAAGAGGTCAAGATATTTAATTTAGACTATTTACCCAAAGTAAAGATATTCAGATCACGGTGGATTAATGGATATTGGACCAGATTGAGGAATTGGAGAGCTGAGTTTGAAGCCCATTCCAGCTTATTACATCCATTCACTTATGTGATAATACCTTGGAAAAGGTATGAATTCATCTCTTCTACCCCCAGCTATGGGTAAATAGTTGGACAAACTGGGGCCTATAGACTTGAGTGGCAATTAGTCTAGGAGGAGGAAAAACTTTGAATTCAAAACCAGCCTGGAGAAGGATTTCGTCAGGCTGTCTTGCCCAGGACACACCATTGCTACCGCAACTGTAGTATATGTGGTGCCCCTACAATCCTAACGGATTGTGGGTCTCATGATCATGAAAGGTATTCCTTTGTTAACTATTACTTGAAGGCAAAGATGTTAGTAAAGTTCTTTATTGATCTGTAAAAAGTTGGCCAGCTCAAAAAAAAAGTATTAAGACTGACTGGGAATAATGTTTATGATGATGACATTTTTAGCAGGAAAACATGAATGCATTTGTTACATTATTTCTTATTGGATAAATAATATCCATCACAGAATTCCAAATTTTTCTAAGCTTTTTGATCCTCTTTCTTTTTTCCTCAATGATTTGATATTTGATAAAAAAAAAAAAAATTAACATTGGTCATCAGGATTCTTATTGGATGAAAAATAATATCAACTTTATGTAAAAATAAGAGTAACATTATATTGTCTGATGCAGAGACAGGGATTAACATCAAATAAATTTAATGTAATTGTACGTTTATCAAAAAGGTTAATTTACTGTAGTGATTGAGAAAACAGCCTGCTGGGAGTCTGTTCCATAAAGCAGCAGTCATTAGGAAGAAGCTGGGAAGGAAAGGTCATCAGAACAAGTACTATGAAAGTGTTTATAAAAAGTCACATGGAAGCTACATTATAGCAATGGGAAGGTGACTGAAGCCAAGATGCCAGATCAGGACCAATAACATTGCAGATTGTGAGAGGTCCTGCTTTAAAGGAAAACCAGGAATGGGTACTTCTGTGCATCCATCAAGGCAATATTCCATAAAATGTGCAGCAACAAAGATATTTTAAGGGATTATAAGTTTCATCAGACATTTATTCTTTAATTGTTTTCATCTTTTTACAGAAATAAACTATGTTCAGAATAACACTTACGAAAATGTGTTAGTCCATGGGTATCTCAAAACAAGAAATACAAAATCTCCCCTCCTACTAGCTGTGGGTTAAATAGCAAGGTAAATTGGGGGAGGGAGCAGAGAAAAGTGGAGATCCATGATCGCCTACATCCTGAAAGGACATGGCACATAAAAAGAAAGAACCCTCTTGCATTTCAGTGGCATTATTGTCTTGTTTGGGATGAAAGGATTTTAAAAAAAAATTCATTCTTTAAGTTGAAATTATGGCCAGTCCTATTACTATGCTTAACTAGTGCAATTGAATTTATTGTTTTGCAAAAGATCCCTTTTATATTCATATGATCTTCTATTTAAAATCCTCAATGTTTCATATACATATTTCTTGGGATACTTTTTATAGTCTGTTTTGTAAATTCTGGCTTTTTTTTTTCTTTCCTTTCTGTCATTTGCATAATTCCTCCCTACAACAAACATATAAACTTAACCATTTTGGCATGTAAAGAATATTCTATGTAAATCTACCATTTGATGGAATGTTTTTAAATGTCAGCCAAATGCAAAAGAACAAGAATGGAAAGTAAATAGGTAAAAGCAAAAGAATAAAAATAAAGGCAGCAGAAGAATGGATGGCATTAAAGACAGAACAGAAAACATCTTTCCCAATTTCAGTATCAGATTTCGTTATATAAATCATCAATGAAATAATTAACAATGATAATGATACTTTTAACCTTGTGGAAATAAAGCTAATAAAATATCTCATAAAATATCTCATAAAATATTTAAATTTTTTATGAATGACTGGCAAGACATTTTGCCAATATGATGTCACACATTAACAATGATTATAAATAGGAACTTTATAGGATAAAAAAAAATTTTTTTGTTTCATTTAAATTTTTTAAAAATCTGCTCTAGATCATTTTTTTTAAAATAAAACAATTCTGAATAGTTATTAAACTCATTAATGACAGCAATTAAACATTAAAGACATATTAAATCATTTCTCCCCCAAATTCCAATGAGATAATAGAGTAGTGGATCAAAGCATTCGTTTCTGAATTTACTGACACAGCAATTATCAGTTCAATCCCTGGGCCAGGCAGTGAGCAGTAACTGAACAGTACTAAATAAAAATGAAACAAGATATTCCTACACATGATCAGCAGACAAAGAACAATCTACTCAGTAGATTAAATAAAAAAAATAAAAGGTTTACTAAAGATTCGCCCAAGTTTCACTCGGATCAACAAGCATAATGGCTGAAGCATCATGACAACAATAACAAAGATGAAGACAATAGTCTGTGTGTGTAAATAATCTTAAATTATTGTTATGCAATATAAACTGTCATAGATGATCAAAAAATTATTTACACTATTTACATTTGGACTATTCTCCTCATCTTTGTTGTGTTTACCACACCATTTCAGACATTGTGCCTTCCAGCCTTTACCAAGTGTATATTGATCTCAGTAACCTACAGGGACTTCCAACCTGAACCCTTTATTTAATCTAATTTAATTTCCACAAGTCATGTCTAGGGATATATCATCTAGTTCTTATTTTTAATACTGCTCATCTAAAGGATTGAACTCACAATTACTGTGAGAAGACTTGGAGCCTTAAACCTAACCTGCCTGCTCATGAGTGCTACTGTTTAGCATACTTGAAATTCAGACAGAAATGATCAAATAGATATATAATTTAGATAAACAATGAAACAGAATTTAGGTGATCAATTAAGTCAAAATAATAAATTTCAATTTATATAAAGCAATTTCTAACTTGTCTGTTGATTCCTAAAAAGTGATGAATGAACAGACATGTATCAAATATGCTGTGGCATGAAGATGGAAATAGGAGGATATGTGCATCCTTCCAGCTAATAAATTAATCTTTTGAAGATATATATTTAACATTTTTCAACCAACAGGTCACATTCCTGCTGACAATAAAAAAAAAACATGCTTCGTGATCTCTTTGAAGAGTATTTAAGTAAAATCTCTAGACAGGCAAAACCATTAAGGAGATAGAGATGGATACATGTGATATCAGTTCATGACACGACTCATCTTAAAAGAGATTCCTGTACTCATCCACCAGTCTTCCTCACCAAGCTACGCGACACTCACCTGTCTTCCTTGCCAAGCTATGTGACACACATCCATATTCATCACCAAGCTACATGACACTCATTAGTCTTCCTCACAAAGCTACGTGACATTTACATTTTCCCCTTACCTCTTTTTTCTCCCATATACATGCAAACGACGACAAACAAGGACTGTAAGAACTTGTACACTCTAAGAAAAATTTACTTGTAAAAACACAAAAATAAAAATAATTTATATTTTTATATTGAAGATCTTTTCTCACCTTTTGTTTGTTGTGGGTTGATTCAAATCTGCAACAGCTTTACATACTACTATGTTACTTTTGAGCAACAAGTAGTACTTCTTAACCTCTCTCTGAGATATTACTTTTTACAAATTACTTATTAATATGAAATGACAGTTTAAACATCTTTACAAAAATAAATCTGTTCAAGACTAATCAGATTAATGTTTTTGTGACATTATTTTGAAGCAGGAATTGACAGTAATTATGTCTCATTTTTTAAACTTTCACCCTTTTTTTTATATTTTGTCCTCTACCCACTGCTGGGACGAGTATCTGTTTTCTTATAATGCTATTTAGTCTGGAGATACAATCAGTGGCTAAAGATACTAGAATAAATTTGATTCATTTTTTTTTTTTTTACAGCTTACCAAACCTTTGCAGGTTACTTAAAGCCAGAAAATATTTTTAGATTATAAGTTTTTTTTCTTTGGAGATAATAATAGTTTACTTACACAAGTCTGATTAATTAACCCATAGATGGGGGAAGAAAATGTGGATTCCTACTTTCACAAGGTTATTTACATGTAAGTGAATATAACTGATTTCCAATTCTGACCCATTATCCATTACACCACCAACTTATATCAACTGGCATTCTCAAGCGATCACACATCTAGGCTCGATGTTACCAAACTTCAGTAACTGGTACAAGAACTGGTGTTTTGAAATGATATGTTTGTAACCCCTAAAGATAAATGGTTGACTTGTTCTATTACTACAGAAAGTACCTAACTCCTTTTGTTATACTTTATCTTTATAAATATCAGAAAACAACAAAAACGTGGTATTGCTGCCATATTTTGGCTGGAGTTGCTTGATCCTCACTTGACAGAGTTCAAAATTGTTTACAGTCTTCCACTCTGCAACCTATTTCCTGTTATGTTGTACTTTTTCAAAAATCAGATTAGGCCAAAAGTAAGAATGTTACTGCCCTATCTGGGCTGGAACTGCCCACTCGTCACTTTCCAGCCATGACAAAATTGAGAATTGTTTACAGTTTTCTACTTGACAACCTCTTTCCTGCTATGTTTTACCTTTACAAAATTAGACTAAAAACATAGTATTGCTGCTGTATCTTGGCTGGAGCTGATAAATCCTCACTTTCCAGACTTGATAGAGTTCAAAATTCAATAAAAACTTGAAGTTCTGTGGTAAAGTGTTATATTAATTTCCTATTCAAACTGACATATGTATATCATCAAAGCCACTCTGATAAGAACACACCCAGGCTGGGCAGGACATGTTTCATGAATGGACAATCATCACCTGCCAAGAAAAATTATATATATATATATATATATATACATACATACATACATATATATATGCACACACACACACACATATATATATATATATATATATATATTTCGATTATAGGTGCTGTTCAACTTATAATTACTTGAATCATTCATACAAAAACAAATATAGATTTTTACAAGCTTTTTACTTCTCGGTAATAAGAGGACAACAAAAATAGAGATGTAATCCAAAAAAATCCTATGAGCAATGTGTTATTATTTTGGAACGTATGGATGCAACACTGAGTTTGAATTTTTTATTTTAAGGTTGTGCGTTTTTCTACAAATATAGTAATAAGAGAATTCTTTTGTACTGGTAGGTTTTCCGTCAATGTGGCATGAACTATATTGTTCAATAATTACAGAATAGATGAAAGCTTGTAAAAACTAAAAAAACCTTATGAAACTGGAATTTATAAACAGGGATCATATCATTCATATACAGGTTCGGGGTTAGTGTAACTTATTGAAATTGTTTGCGAAGATGTATTCTCGCCATTTAAATCATTAACCTCTATATTTGTTTTTGTATGAATGATTCATGTAATTGTGTATATATATATATATATATATATATATATAATGTCATCAAAACAGGGGTACTTCAAAGAAGCATTAATGAAGGACTTCTTGAAAAAGGCCCTTACTCTGAGTATCATCATCCCCAACCTTTGGATCATGGAATCTTTTCACCTGCATACTTGGCATATCACCAAGCTGCTAGAATTTCTGAAGAAATCCACTGTGCCAGCCTGGGGGAAAAGAGAATCAGGGAAAAAAATCAGCACCCAAGTAGAATTCTCTGCAAACCAGATATTCCCCTGTAGCTACTGTGTAAGGTCCTACCAGTCTTGTGTCGACTTCACTAGTCACCAGTAAGAACAAAACTAACCTGATCTTCAAACTTATTGTCAATATTATAGCAAAAGCTAACAAACCAATGTTTGTATATGGTCTCATCAACAAATAAGCAGCTTCATTGAGTCAATGTTATGATGCAAAAGAGTCACTTTACTTTGTTATATCTGTATGGAAATGAGGATGTAAAAAGTTGGTGTATTAATATGTGAGCGTAAATTCATGATAGAAGAAATGTATGAATTCAACCTTAATTTACTGCTGGTTGAAGTTTGATGCCTGGGCTTGAATTTCTAATAGCAAATTGTATTCTGAACATTTGTTACCTTTAAGAAAGAGATAAATTGGACTAATGGATTTTTGCTGGCTATGCCATTTGCTTTTAGATTTCTTCGTTTTTAGTAATTGACTTGTTAGTTGCTTGTTCACAGCTTTGGATTTGGTTACTAAAGCATTCAGTGGGAAAACAAATCTATTTGTAGAAAATGGTTGGATCGCAAAGGTGTTTAATTTGACCGTTCAGCATTTGGCTAATTGCATTCTCTTCACTTTTTCAGTAAAGATGAATGTTGAAATTTAAGTTCAAAAGATTTTTTATGATAGCAAATATGATGCAAAAGCTTTTTTTTTCTCTCTCTCTCACTCCCTGTGACATGTCTCTTCAGGACATGGGTGATAATAGCTCTCTACAGCTTTCTCTCTTGTCACTCTCAGCAATACTTGCTTCTTTATGAAGCCCTTCTTTATAGTACTTTACTCAAAATTATTCTAACACTAGAGAAAATGACTTACCTCCTGGATGAGAACAGATTTGGACGTATCTCACATGTAAAATACCCCACAAAAGATAATGGCAGTTTTATTAAAAAAAAAAAAAAAAAGATTTGAGTCAGATATTTTCACAAGGCTCTCTTTCCACCTATGCAAATTTAAACTGTCCATCAGTCTATAAAAAGTGCTTAAAGATGCAACAGTAGAGGAGTGTGACAGTAGTAGCGAACAGGTGACATGTATTGTTAGATTATTTGACTTACACTACTCTGTTGAAGCAAACAGATTAGTGAACCTTATTACAAGCTAGAAGAAACTGACTATAATTATCAAATCAGTTTCTCACTGCTTTCTTCTACTTATCTTGTGCTATGAGTATTAAATTCTCCAATACTCCTTTCCTTACTATATATCCTTAAAATTTCACCAATTATTCTTAGCATTTTTTTGTAGTGTCTATCCTTATTAAAATTATTTTTGCAACAATCTGTCAATGGAATTATCAACATTTACCTGTAGAACCACACAAATCTTTCATTTATGACAAAATTGTCCAGCATTCACTGCCATGTAAGAAATTAAACAATACATAGCAATCAAAATTTAATTGATCCCTAATAGTGAATAGATAACATAACAACTAACAATATTCATAAATGATAATCATGAAACTTTTGCAACAAAACCAAGGATTATTTTTTTTATCAAAGGCAATAATCACTTTCAATCTTATGTGGCTCTCTGCAATTTTTGTCCCTTTTGCTATGGCTCCCACCACCATTCCACCATCCATTCACATAGTTTGTTAGTAAGTGGCTTGCTGCTCTTCTCTGTCTTTCTTGTCCCCAATATGCCCTAATGAGGGTTAGGTTTCCAAGCCCTCCTTCCTCATTATGTGCCCAAAGAATTTTAACTTCCTTTTCCTGATTTTGAGCATAAGTGTTCTTTCTGTTGCTATTTTCTTTAAGACTTCCTTGTTGCCTACCAAGAACTGTCCATTTTTTTAATAGTTGAGAAGAAATCCCAGCAAGCATCTGTAGGATTTGTATAAAGATTTGGAGATGGTACATTTTTATAAGTCATTCTCAAATTATAGCCAATATATGGAACATCAAAGGAGTGAATCAATTTATAGCTAAAATGACTGATATTCAATGAATGTAACTACAAAAATATAAAGGTCAATGACATGATGTTTAAGAAATATCAATCTACACCAGAGGCAAAAAAGTTTGGGTCCAACCTCTGAATTTTAAAGAATTATCTAAAATTTGAAGGTTGTGCACTTTTTTTCAAAACTAATTTATGAGCTCACTTTGGGCCAGTGGGACTTTCTCTTCCTGAAGTTTTTTTTTATCATATATTCAACAATAACAAAATGAAGTTATTACTATATAAAGTTTCTTAAAAATTTTAGCTCTTTTTACCTCATTTACTTGACTGACTAATTGTAATCTTAGGGCTGATGGAATTGAAATTTTCAATACCTGCCATTTCTAAAAAGATTGGACACTCATAGGTTAAATAGTTTCAACATCATAGCTTTGTCAGAGTTTGTTAAACCAAAAGATGGATTGATTTTGTATGTCTTAACCTTTTTACATGGTATTTAAAGCCAGAAAATATTTTTTGATTGTAAGAATTTTGAGGAGACAATAATGATTTACTGATTAAAGTCCTACTAATTAACCCAAAGTTGGGGGGAGAAGAGGTGGATTCATATCTTTACCAAGTAAACCAAATGAAATATGAAACTTACAAATTCTTAAATCCAGAAAGTAGCCCTTTGCTAGTTACATTCCATCATCATCGATCTGACCCTGAACTACCACCAATCTGGATGAACACAGGCCCTCTTGTGAATGCACCATGCCTTGAAAGACTGTTGGGCCTCAAACACACACCCAACCTCAAGTGAAACTTGTACATATGATTCACTGCTAAAGATGCTGGTAAAATGGTCAGCTCCCTGTACCACTCCAGTAAGAACCTGATCTCTCCTGTTATTCTCTATTTTTACAAGAGCCAAATCAGGCCAAAGATGGAGTATTGTTGCTATATTTGGGTGGGAGCTGTCTAGACCCCACTTTCCAGTCTTGACATAGTTCAAAAGCATCTCCAAATCCTTGTGAGTGACAAACTATTCTCTACCCTTCAAGGTCTCTCCCACAGGCAGAATGTGGCAAGCCTCTCACTGACTACTGCTACTTTCATGTGCTCAAGGCAGACATTCACAGCAAGAACAAGCCATTCCTCTTACATAGTAGCAAACCAACCACATTCCCCCTGTATCTTATCAGTGAGAGGTTCCACTCAAACAGTTTGTCCTGAGGAACCGACTCCCAGCAGGATGCGACCCTGATCACTACAATCTTAACCTTTTCAAGGCTAGGGTTAACTGTTCCCTTCCATTCCTATATACACAAATGGCCTCCATATGTAACCCTCTACCTTGAGTGGACTCCAGGTCTTGTAAAGAGAGAGCCTCACTGTAAAAAAAACAAAAAAACAACAAAAAAACAACAAAAAAAACAAAAAACAAAATAACATTTGGCCCATAGTATATATTATAATTAACAAAATAAAGTTCAAGTTAAAGAGTTATTGAATAATGTGTATGATATAAAAGTAAGAGAGGGAAGTCAGAAATGAAGATTACAAGGATATGGCAGATAGATAATGATTGCCCTAGTCTTGAAGTTAAGACTGCAGTCTTCAGGAAGGCATCCACAGTAGAGATTTCCACAATACAGTGGTTCTTGGTGTTACATTAAGACGGACTCAGGTTTGAGAGAAATGTGACCAGCATTTATTTACTACTTCATGTATTAGAAGAAAGAGAAATGAGAAAAGTGGTCAGGGAGAAAAGGGATATATCAGGAGCAAGAATCATGTTCCTTAATGTTGATTGGGAAGTAAACATTAAACTATAATACAAAGGAAGTGTAAATTAAACAATAATGTAACACTTGGGAAGAAGATTTCAGAGTGGAACATTGTTCTTATTAAAGTAATCTGTAGGGAATCTGAGTGATTTAAACATGTGAACATATCATGGAAATGTCTTGGCTATAAATGACTCAGATAATCGCATTAAAGAATGGAGCTTATCTGAACACTTGTCACAAAAGAAGTGATATGTTTGGGATGCTGCACTTGTGGGAAAAGGACTGAAGGCTGGAGAATAAACTGACACAAAGCTGTGTAAACATTATTTTAATTCTGTCAAGGCAAGAAAATGAGGTATTTTAGTTTATAATTGAAATAATAAAACTAACCTCATGAACTCTCATTTGAAAATTAAAAATCAATATTTGAATTAAATACTGAAAAGTTTTAACTTTCATCACAATAGTGAAACTATGAGAAAAAATAAAGGAAAAAACTATTAGTGTATATTTTTTGTGGGTTTGGTTAAAAGAGATTGGAAATAATGGAGATCAAGTGACAAGGTGTACTGCAAAAAATGACAAGGGAGACTCAGTGAGATATAAAATCCAAGAGAATTTTATGAAAATAAAATAAAGGCAAATTTTAGGGATGCACAAATTTGGTGGTTTGTGCAACCATAAAAGGGGATAATACTTTTCTGGACAATTTTTTTTCTAAAATAAGGCTCCATGGTAGTTGTGATTTTGATTGTTAACTTGATTGAAAAAAAATCAAGTAACATAAAAATGCCAGTGTATATAAAACAATGCAAATTACAATGAAAAAGGCACAATAAAAGGGTTTCAGTGAGGTTGAACCCAGTTAAAAGGGTATATTTAGGTTGAAGGTATAAAATGTTCCTTCTAGTTATTGTGATTTGATCTGAATTGACAAAGTTTGTGACAGAATCCATTTGTACCTTCAGAGCTCAGGACAAAGTGTTGTTTTTTTGAAGTACTTGTTCTTTCTTGTTGAACTATTGTATTTTGTTACAATGGTCAGGGTGAAAATGAGACTTAATTCTGTCATGAAAACAACAATTTGGTTGTCAAGACTTCATTGAGGAGTGGGTTTTCACTATCACTCGGTCATATTTTCAGATGCTTTTAGAAGGCACCTACTCTTTTGGTGGTCACATCTACTACTCCTTAGCGTTGCATTCTCCTACTGCCAGCAATGGTCATCTTGCAAGAATTTTTAGTCAAAAGGTTGGCTCCAATTTATCTGATAAATCTTAGTGGTCAACAAGTATTTTACATTTCAACAGGCTTGAGTAGCTATTGGTTAGCAAAATTACATTTATCAAAACAATTTATCAAGAAAAACACATCATTTTTTTCTTTTCCTTTACCTTCAACACCCCAACTCCCACTTCTTGGTCAACAAGCTTTGCATGCAGGCTGGAATTATTTTATTACCCTCATCCCCTTCCCCAAAATACCGAAAGCCAAAATTTACTCAGAGTGGAAAAAAACAGTTTTAATTTTAACAAAACATACATTTTATTAGTAGGTAATTTGCTATTTCTAAACCATTATTAGTACCTTTAAGTTTTGGTCTTGAATACCTGTAAAATGTGTGCAATTGAAAGGAATGGCAAATATTTGATCTTTCTTTGTAAAAAAATTACCTGCCACTCAGAATTTGACTTGTACTAAATGAGAAAGGCTATTGATTTTTTTCTCCTGTCACTAGAGCAGCAGTTAAATAGACCAGAAACCACCAACTTATTGAATCATAACAACCAAAACAGCTTGATCTCTTTAAAGTAATTTAGTCATCAATGTTAATAAAAAAACCTGTGCAAAATATCTTTAACTCTTTGCATGACAGACAAAATGGCATTGAATGCTGGATAATCACCTCATAGATGAAGAGATTTGAAGCAACAGAAATGTGGTTCTACAGAAGGATGCTGAGAATAATTTTGATTGAAAATGTAAGGAACAACAATGTTTTAAGGAAAATAGAAATAAAAAAGACATATATTTAAAATCAGATAAGAGACAAACAATTGATATTTCTAGGGCACATAATGTAGAAAGATGGATCAGTGAATTTAACAATCAGGATATATTAAGGGTCAAAAGGAAAGCTGTAAATAACCTACCTAATGACTCTGTATCAATGTTTTTTTAATCATTTTACCCCAAGCAAGATCATAATACCCCAAAGATGCCAGGGATAAATGCAAAAAAAAGATTGAGAAAACATTAGTCAAGAGAAAGGACATTAAAAGAACAGGTTTCAGGAAGACAGAAAATGGCAATTGACATTGGATTTACATTTTTGAAAAATGTAAATGGCAGGGAAGGAAGAAACTGGAAGGAAGCCCCAATTGTGAGAAATGCGAGAAAAGAAACTGTTAGAAAAGAATATACTGTTGCATCTAGCTATTTCAAGAGTAAAATGGTGAGACCTAATTGCCAATTTGGTAATGCACTTAAATTCATGCAGTGAAGGTAGCAAAGAGGAAAGCTCTTTAAAACAATTGCCATGAAAATATTTATAAAAAAGATAGAGGGAAGCAATGTTACAGTAGTGGGAAATTGATTGAAGTTCAGATGCCAGGTCAGGACCAATAACAATATAGACTCTTTCTTTTGATCTTGTTAATAATCTCAAGATATATTACAGGAGCTACAGACTACATGTGGCAGTAATATTCAACATATAGATGAACAGTAGATTTATAAATGTTATGGTGATAATTTGAGGGATCAGAAGTTTCACCAGAGTTCTTAAAGACAGAAACTACAGAAGAGGATTTGCAACAAGTTGGAAAGCAAGAAGCAAGGTGTTTGTTGTAGAGTTTAAAGAGAACAGTAGTCAGTTTGGGTGCACATTTCCTGAGGTCAATTGCAGATATCATGTAAAGTTCACATGCCTTGTGGAGATATGGTTTGGATATGATAGCAGAAACTATGAACAGAGAGTTCAGATTCCATTCTAAGGGGAAAATCAGGCAAAGATACTCCTGATGAGTGGAGTAGAAAGAGAATTTCCAAGAAAAGCTTTCTGCTTTATAAGCTTAAGATGATAATACTTCAATCTGATTGAAGAGAAAGAAGGATTGAGGATTTACTGTTGTTTAATACACTCTTTACAGAGATGGCAGTATTCTTGAGAAACAAACTTGTGAGAGGGGATACAATCAGAGACAAGGAGGGAGAGTAAAAAGGCAAACCTTACTCAGAACTAGAAAAGACTGGCAGTTGTGAAGAGCCATTATAGTCAACATCTTGAAGAGAAAAATGCAGATAGAAGGAGAATGTAGCATTTTATGTCTAATATAATAATTATATAAATACATGTCAACAATAATAATTGCTGTATTTAATATTTTTGTTAATTTTCTGCCTTTATTTTTCATTCTGTGCTTAAAATATGTATAAAGTTGTTCTAATTTTCTATAAAAAAAATATTATTAAATCTAGCATTTGACTGAATACTTTTAAATGAGCCAGAATCTGGAAATAGGAAAAAAAGAATTTAACAATGGAGTTTCTATACTTTTACATTTTATTTATGGTGATTGGTCATTGAGAAGATATATAGTAGCAGCGGCAGATAGCAATCTAATAGCAGTAACAACTAAATGCTACCCTTAAAAACCCCAGCCTTCAAAAATAAATCATCTAATCTCTTTCCCTTCATCTAATTCATTGGACTATTGACCCAAATGTATGTAGTACTTTTCTTGCTTCAGAAACGTAGATACTCAGACTCTGCTGTTAATATCTTTTCCACAGCCAAACTTTATTTTATTCTGATTTTGTGAGATAAATATTTCATAAAATTTCAGCCTGTCTTGTATTCAGTTTCATTTTGTTGGAAAGATTTTTGATAGTATGGATTTTCTACAGAAAATTTTCAATGTAATTCTTCTCATGAGCTTTTCTCTTTGGTATCTTGATTTTATAAATTTAAGGACAGTACTAGATTAACAGATAGGTCTCACTATTTCATAGTTGAAATTGCAAGATGTAATCATAAATTTTATGCTAACAGTTTTTTCTCTTGTACTTCTCGCTTGTAGAACTCTCTTCTAGCTTCCTGCTTTCTGGTCAGCTTTGATCTGGAAGATTTAAATGTGATGTTGTCATCTTCTGCCTCCTTGAATCTTGTTCTTTTATTGTTCCCTCTCCTTAATTATTTTTTCTGACATCCTTTCACATTGAGTAACCCCTTGCATTTTAGTAGTTTTATTCCCTTGTTCAGAGGGAAAATGATTAAAAAGAAAAAAAGATACCTTCAATAAATATACCTAACACTTTACAATTTTCATTGTTTTGCTTTTCATCCTTAAATTTTTTTTACTCTTTATTTTAAACAGAGGAGGCATGGTGGAGTAATGGATAACAGTTTGGATTGAGGAATCGGAGAGCCGAGTTCAAATTCCAGTTGAATACATTACATTCACTTACTTGCTAATACCCTTGGGAAAGTATGAATCCTGTTCTCCCCCCCCCACCAAGTATGGGTAAATAGCAGGACAGACAAGGTTCTATAGCTTAGATGGCAACTAGTCTTCTGCAGGAAAAAATCTGCTTCGTCAGTCATGTATTGAAAGATACATGATTGCCTAAGCATGTATCATGCATGGCACATAACTATTTCAAACAAGTCTCTTTTTTTATTTATAGTCTTTTCATTTTTCCTTCTCCATTTATTTTTGGCCTCCTTAATTCTTTTCCTCACTGTCGTTTTTTAGCTTATTATTTAAACCAGCCAACACTTTTTATACCTTTATTTTTTGCTCTTTCTACTTTATCCAATACGACTTTCTTTCACTCTTCTCTTTCTTTTCAACTGTTCATCTTCTTTCTTCTTTTTTGCTCTTCTCCTCCCTCTCCAGCTTTTTCTTTCCTTATCATTATTTTCACTTTTCTTTCTTTCCCTTACTTCCTCTTTACTTCACTTCTCACCTCTTTCTTTCTTTATACAGATAATTTCCTATTTTATTAGTTTTATTATATTTTTTTTTACTTCTCCACAACCCAGTTCTACCAAATTGTTCCTCACTTTGTGGTGTTATTCCACTGTGTCTGCCAGGAGACTTCTCTTAGTGCTTACTAGATGGTTTTGTTTAAAACAGAGTAAAAGGAAAAGTTATAAACCTACTTTCTTTATCCACAGAATGGTGTAGTTACAAGACATGTCTTGTTTCCCCTCCAGGTAGAACTTCTTTGTCCCAACCAAACCACATGTCACATCACATATAACTACATTAGCTCCTTTCAAAAAACACTAAACAACCACAATAATATCTCCACTGCAACCTATTATATATATATATATATACACACCCACCCACCCACACGGAATATTGATATATAAATGTTCATATGTCAAGAACAATTTTGGAGGAGAGTTGTATGACAAAATGAAAAAAAGTTTTTGTGATGCTTTTCATCTCTTAGGTTTATTAAACAAACTTAGTCTGATGAAGTCCTTACATGAAAACTTTCCACTTTGTCATAAATCTTTCTTATATATCTTCTCCAACACAAAAAATATCACAGTTCAACAAAACCTTGCTACAAACTGGTAACTTAATGCCATTACAAGTTCTTCAAAGAAACATCTTTTTAGTTACTTTTTCACACACACTAGAAAGCCAGTATTTTGATGAAGAATGGATTTTTCTGCCTTATCCAAGTTATTATTACACTTGGATCTGCATATAGAATATATAAATAAAATCTATGTATTTCTTTTCATTTATTCTCAGATTGCTGAAATTTTCAACCAAATGTCATTACAATCTTTTTTCTCCTTTCTCATTCTTTTTGGAAATTATCAAACTTTAATTCAATCTCAGGTAACCTTGGGGGCTTATTTTAAGTTACTTCAAACACTCACCTGAATTTCTTTGTCTAATGTTTGCTCTTTCTCCATGCTTTAGTTTTAGGAAAATTTTACATACCTGAAAGAAAATAAAAAAAATATTGTTAATTATTTTTAAGAAAACACCCACAGAAAATTATTTAATTGTAAAATTCTTTCATACATAAAATTTTGCAGATTCTGACTGAAAAACAATACTTAGAAAATTATTAAATATAACACTTCCCAAATGAAAATTCTGTTCTTATTTCACTAATGACAGGAGACAACGGGCTAAAAGAATAAATTCAGTGATAACGTTTATTAACCTTAAAGAATGAAGTCTTTATAAACATGTATTCAAGCAAGAGTAATATACAAGAAAATGACACAAAAGCAAATTCAGGGGAAAAAAAGATGCAATCAAAAATGAGGCAAAATTTCTTTTTTACAGTCATGTAAATTATTTGAAAAATGACAATAATGAAATATCAGATATTCCAACGAAGTTGACATAAATTGTTGCTAATTTTTCATTCAGTTATGAAGCTAGTCTATAAAAAAATGTATTACATTGCCGCTGGGAGTTTATACAGAAAGTTCTTTTATTGCTTGTTTAAAGCAATATAGAGATTATCTTAAAATGAGAGAAATACAAATGCAAGATAGAGAACATTATTAATTCATAATGATTGATCTCCAAAAAAAGGTCAACAGGGCAAAACTGCCTGGCAGGTATTCTCAGATTTTTACTTAATGAATACAGGACATTAATTTTATTTTTACTTTCTGTTTTTGCTTATCTAAAGTTATATTTATCAACTTTATATTTTCTACTCTTGTTTAGTTTCATTAATTGATAGGTTAGGTGTTTGTACTGTCAAAAAGTCAGTATCAGTTTTATTGTATGTTAAATAATGACTTCATAATCTGAGTATTTTAGATTTAAATCCCAATTTTCATATTTTCACTTATTTTTTTGTTTAGACATGTACTATTTCATAATTTGTCTTCCTTTCTCATGTTAGGTTTACCTAATATTTTATCTATTTAGAAAACTTAATTTTTTTTGAGCTTCTAAAACATATAATCTTCTATATCTATAATTCTCAAAATGTGTGTGTCTGTATGATTGGATGTTGTTTATGTGTTTCAACAGTTTTCAACCGATTTTGATGAATTTTTTGTTTGTTTGATAAATAATTCTTCAGTGCCGGTTTTGAGTCCAAATTGTTGGCGACAATGGCTCTACACTACTTCCTGTCCATTATAATTCTCAGCAATGATTTACTATTTACTGTCTGTTCTTTCATATATATCTTTCATAAAAACTTTAATAAAAATAAATAGTTTAAATTAGTACAATCATATTATTTATTATTATACAGTTCCCTTTTCAGGGCCACCCACATTCAAATTGTTACTCCCCCACTTTTCTGATGTGCCTCAGTTGCACCCAAATGTTGTTACTATTATTTTCAGGTGGGCTGACTTTAAACTTAAACTGCTCCAATTGAATGGCAAAAATTCCCAGTAATGAAAGACCCGGTCAAAGATGGGTTATGCTGCTAGTGTTTATATATGTACATATGTTCGAAAGGTTGTCATAGTGGGTGAGTGTTAGTGGGGACAAG
>OZ010598.1:20714429-20761929 GCA_963932145.1 Acanthosepion lycidas
ATACACATACATATACATATACATATATATACATATACATATATATACACATACATATATATACATATACATATATATACATATACATATATATACATATACATATATATATACATATACATATATATACATATACATATATATATACATATATATACATATACATATACATATACATATATATATACATATACATATATATATACATATATATACATATACATATATATACATATACATATATATATACATATACATATATATATACATATACATATATATATACATATACATATATACATATACATATATATACATATACATATATATACATACATATACATATATATACATATATATACATATACATACATATACATATATATACATATACATATATATACATATATATACATTATATATACATATACATATATATACATATACATATATATATATACATATATATATAGGTTAATTATTTAAATGGTGAGAATACTTTGTTGCAAACAATATAAATAAGATACATCAACCCCTAACCTGTATATGAATGATATGATCCCCGTTAATAAGGTTTAGGAACAGATGAAAGCTTGTGAAATTAAAAAGACCTTATGCAACTGGAATTTACAAATGGGGATCATATCATTCATATACAGGTTTGGGATTGATGTATCTTATTTATATTGTTTGCGACAAAGTATTCTCGCCATTTAAATCATTAACCTCTATATTTGTTTTTTGTATGAATGATTCATGAATTTATAAATTATATTTGCACCTTTTAATTGAAATGAAAATAAATGATCCAACGTTCAAGTCTCGGATAATAATTGTTACATTAATGTAATTATTGAACAATATAGTTCATGCCATATTCACGGAAAATCTACCAGTAAAAAAAGAATTCTCTTATTGCTATATTTGTACAAAAATGCACAACCTTAAAATTTAAATTCTTACTCAGCGTTGTGACCACACATTTAAGAAAAAATAACACATTTCTCATTACATCTCTATTTTCGTTGTCCTCTTATTACTGAGACGTAAAAACAAGAACAAAATCTACTTCCATACCTGATGATGTCTGTAGGAACAGATGAAAGCTTGTAAAATTAAAAAGACCTTATGCAACTGGAATTTATAAACATGGATCATATCATTCATATACAGGTTTGGGGTTGATGTATCTTATTTATATTGTTTGTGACAAAGTATTCTCTCCATTTAAATCATTAACCTCTATATTTATTTTTTGTATGAATGATTCATGAATATATGTGTGTGTGCATGCACACACACACACACACACATAATAGGACCAATTGTTGGGGCCACCCTTTGCATTTAAAATAATCACCTAAAAATTGTGTACCTTTTTCAAAATTAATTAACAAGCTCACTTCAGGCCAGTGACCCTTTCTCTTCCTAAAGAATTTTATCATATATTTTGTAATAATTATGAAAACTTTTTAAAAACTTTACCTGCATAGAGTTTCTTTAAAATTTTAATTCTTTTTGCCTAATCTAACTTCTTGTTTAATGGCAGTCTGAGATCAGGCAGATGCTTGATAACAACCTCTTCAAAAGCTGAATGCTATACACCATCCTATAATGGGCAAGTTTCAGCATCCTAGCTTAGGAGTTAATTAAACCAAAGAATGTATGAAATTTATTAATTATTAAATCCAGAGGAGAGGGTGGCCACATCTTTGGTTTAGCAAAATCTTGGATCTGCAATCAAATCTGTTATGTCTGTAGAGGCCCACACAAGAGTGACAGTTTTGATTGCAATGAATGCAAGTAAAATGCTCTCCCTTGATGTCATTTTGTTTTCTTTCCATCAAGCACACTTCTTGCTGGTGGCGGATCTTTGTTTCACCTCTCCTTACTCCATCCCTCAGTGTAAATCACATCTCCAGAGTGAGCAATGTCTTCGCCCTTCTTGATGTCCATAGCCATGTGTCCTTCTTGTAGATGTCCTTGAAGCAAAGATGAGGTCGGCCTCAGTTTCTGTATGTGTGCATATATATATATATATATATATATATATATATAGAGAGAGAGAGAGAGAGAGAGAGAGGGGGGAGAGAGGGAGAGAGTGATGATTAGCATTTTTTTTTTTATTGAGCTGAAATGAATGCATTACTGGGTAATATTTATTGTTCAGCTAAAAGATAATTGCTTAAATACATGACATGTTTTATGTTACTCAAAATCAAAAAGGTCTTTCATTTGTGAGTAGTGTTGCCTGGGGTAGACTGTTCCCCCTCTAACTATACTACAGTAGACAACTAACAAGTATCATCTTTCCCCTTTATGCAAGAACTGAAAATATTCACTGAAAATCATTTTATTTATATAATTAAATATTTCAATATGTCTACAGAAAGTTTCATAATTGCCATATAGTTTTTGTGTTGATAAATGTTTATACCTTATAATAGGGATCAGCAATCTATGGCATGCCAAGCAATTTCCAATAGCATACAGCCACAAATGACCACATGAAGTCCAAACCAATAACTACTCCAACACAAAGAAGTTATTTAGCTGTTTCAATTTTAATATATACTAAAGTATATATACTATATATTACTATATAGACTATATTGTAGAACAGATATATTGACCTCGACTTGTATAAAAATATGTATGCAGCTGGCACATAGCAAACTGTTATTGACCCCTGCCTTAAAACATGGACCAAATAACTAAACCAGTATTATTGATTAGAAACAAATCAAGTTTATTTTGTTATAATTTCAGCAACTTTGAAGTGAACCATCAGTAGTAAAGGAGGAGAAAAACAAATAAAATAAAGAACTTTTAAAGTAAGACTGATAAATTTATATTTTTTACATGTTTGTGTCTGTCAAAAAGTAATGGCTGTTTTTTTCTAGAAACAAGAAAAAAAGTACTACACTGGGCGCTGGATGATCTCAAAGATGAAGAGGAGACTTTAAACAACAGAAATATGGTTCTACAAGAAGATGCTGAGGATACCATGGACCAAACATATGACCTATGATGAAGTTTTGGAGAAAATGGAAACTGTTACTTAACATCAGGAAGAGACAGTTGAGGTACTTGGGGCACATAATGAGGAAGGGGAGCTTGGAAAATCTGATACTCACAGATTGAAGGCAAAAGGGACAGATGAAAACAAAACATAAAATACTTAGTGAGCTTGAGTAAATGGATGGCAGGACAGGGCTTAGGAGGAATAACACAAAGACAAAGTTTATTAAGAGCAGCAAGAGACTACGTCTTGAGGGGATATGCATATATTGAAGAATTTCATTTTGAAAGTATTCGTTAAAATTCCCATCATTCTCTTCCAAAATGGCTGCCCCTCTAGACATGTAGAAAGCAAAGAGCTGTCAGTCAAATTCTATTTTCAGAAAGAATGAGTGCTGCAAAACATTCACACAAGATTAGTGTGTTCTAATATAGTTTAAAAGTATTAGTGAGAATTCCCATGTGTTTTTTTCAAAGCTATAAACCATAGAAGTCAAACTGAAAAATTTGTGGAGTTATCTTCTCCTGTTCTACCCATAATCCTCATTCAAAATAGCTGCCCTTCTGGACACATGTAGAATACAAAAAGTTGTTAAATAATCCAGAAGGCAATAAATTTTTATACCGAGGTGTCTATTGTTACACTGAAATGATATCTGTTGATTATTGTGCTATCTATGTCTTTGTGATGCCAATTACTTTCCATTCCTGCTGAGCCGGCATCGCAGGAGCAAAAATAAAACAACACACAATGGATACCTGATGATGACCAGAGGGTACTTGGTTGAAACGATGTGTCTATAATAATCAATATATTAACCAAGATGAGAACAACAGTTTGAAACAATAAAAAGTATACCGACAATTGATCATCTCTGAAATGAAATACTAAATATTTTTTAATTTAAAATGGATATTTTTTTTTAAATCATCTCACAACAAAAAAGGCAATAAAGTCATCAAAATGCAAGGTGTTACTGAATGTGACAGAATTTATGAAAAAAGAACATTGTTATGGAGAATGGACAATAAATGAACAGGAATTAAGGAAACTGAAGACGATTGCCATTGCACATAAGTTTTTGAAGATCAAAGTTGATTGGGAAGTAAGAAGTTCCACAAGCAAGAAGTGTGAGAGAAGAAACTATTAGCATAGAACATAAACATAAAATGATGTGACCAAGCTGCCAATCTAGCACTGCACTTACATTTGCAAAGTCAAAGTACCAAAGAAGAAAGCTCATCAGAACAATTATCATGAAAATATTTATAGAAAAGGCACAGGAAAGGTACATTATACCAGTAGGAAAATGATTGAAGCTGATATACCAGATCAGGACTGATAACATTGCAGATTCTTCTTTGGATTTTGACAGGGATGTCTAGATACATACTAAAAGCACCAGACTAGATATGGCAGCAATATTCAATGCATGGATGAATGGTAGACTTATAAAGGTATAAGATAGATTCTGTTGAGAAAAACTGTCTAGCATGACACAGTGAACAGACTTTCTTAGCAGCAGGCCTAGCAACTGATACAATATAATCATTCCATTTCATGTCAGTCAAAAATCTTAGCCAGAGAACTTGTAATAAGTATTTTGCTTAGAGGTTAGCATTAGACATAAGATATCCCATATAATCACCTGTTCCACACATCTCACTTTTATATTTGATACATACATATTTAAATCAATATTTTGACATTCCTAGCAAAAAAAAAAAAAAAAATGCTCCCATGCAATTAATCTAATCAGTTTGCTACTTTTACCTAACAATAAAAGCATTCTTGATAATGACTATTGTTATATCCAATGTATGGTAGCAAAAGAAAGAACAAACAAGGAGTAAAATTTCAACAGCATGTATTGGCCAATTTTCAGAATATATAGTTGTGTGAAAAAGTGACAAAATTGTTGATAGGTGGTTCTTTAGTTATTGTTGGTAATGGAAGTGACTAGGTGTAAGGGTGTTGTTGGTAAGGCTAGGTGCAGGTAGCAAGATCATGATGGTAATGACAAGAGAGGCCTAGAGTGGATTTGTAAAGCAACAAATCTGTGGTCACTCTAGTGAGAGTTATTGGCAGGGTTGATTTTTGGTGAGGTCTGGCAAAGGTGTATTGGTGAGTCAACTGACTGAAGTTATCATAACAATGATGATGGCGGCCTGGAGTGGATTTATGAAGCTTGATCAAATGGAAATTTGTTGCATGCTGGTTGAGTAGGAAGCAAAACAAAAATGGGGTTGTAGTCATGACAATGATGGAGAGATCTGGAGATGGATACACACACACTTTTATATATATATATATAAACTGGGGGAGGTTATGAAAGGCTAAACCCTCTTTCCAAAATTAAAAATAAGCTTCAGATTTTTTTTTTCCAGAACAGGGTTATTGTCAATCTGTGAACTTTTCAGCAATCCTCTGTGTGTTCGTGCATATATATATATATATATATATATATAAAAACAAACTAAAGTTTGGGTCTGTAGTTGTTGAAAAAACAAATGTGTCCCAGCAGGTATCTATAACAAGTATCAGTTGTCCAAACAGACAGCCATAATTAAAATGAGCTGCCAACAATTTACAGCAATTTACTTTGTTTTGTATATATAAGCTTAAAAGCTGCCCTGTCAGATAGCATTTAAGCTAGTTCCTGCAGAGGGCTCTTGATTGGGCCTTCATCACAATAGATAGGGAGCAGTAGATGTGATAGGCAACAATAAACTACAGAAGAATGCATATATATATATATATATATATATATATATATATATATATATATATATATATATATATATAATATATATATATATATATATATATATATATATATATATATATATATATATATATATATATATATATATAAAATAAATGTGAATATGATATATATATATATATATATATATATATATATATATATATATATATATATATATATATATATATATATATATTATATATATATATATATATATATATATATATATATATATATATATATATATATATATATATATATATATCATATTCACATTTATTTTATATATATATATATATATATATATATATATATATATATATATATATATATATATATATATATATATATAAAATAAATGTGAATATGATATATATATATATATATATATATATATATATGTGTGTGTGTGTATATATATATATATATATAGATAGATAGATAGATAGATAGATAGATAGATAGATAGATAGATAGATAGATAGATAGATAGAGAGAATTTCTCTCAATATCTGTATATCTTTGAGGTTTAGATATCTGTTATTGCTTGAGAGAGATTACTTACTTTGTATCTACCTTGTAATTATGCTCTCTTTATATATTAACTTTGGTATTTATTATCCATTCTGTGGAGGTCAGCTGAATTGGAAGTTTCTCAAAAAGTAGAAATTACAATATGAGTTGCCTTTAGATAACAATGAAATATCATAAATACATATGAAGGGGTGCTGAAAAAATATGAACACAACCAAAAAATCCAATACTAACCCAAATCTCATGTCGGGTCATTTGGTCAGATTCTGAGAAGTGAATTGGAATTCAGCACATCTTTCTGTATATACGTGTATGCATGCATATATTTCTTCAGTACTTCCTTAGTAGATGGCTATGACTAGTTTTCAAGCACACCTGTATCCCAGGGCCCTTTAGAAAGTTCCTGGAAACTATACCACAGTTTGACCCAAGCCTCATGTTTGAAATTGGGTACATTGAAGCATTCAAAGCTGGCAACGGCTGTGCTAGCCAAACCATATTACATACACCTTCTCAACTGAGTGAGCCCACCTGTGGTTTTTAAGGAGACTATGATAAGCAGATCTTTTTTAAAGTTTCTGCGAAAGATCTCATAATCTGATGGGATCAATTATTTTGAACAAAAACAGTATGCTCCAACCCTTGATCTCAGTGACTTCATACTAGCACAACTATCAATACCTTCCATCTACACAATTTCAATCAAAAGGCTTGGGTTAACTCATGGTGTAGTTTTTAGGCCCTTTCCAAAAGTGCTTCATGCTGGAATCTGGGTATTATCAAGAAGTCACCTCTTTCGATTCTGTATATGGGAGAAAAATGAAGAAGATCCTTCTGGCATATGACATCCCCTCTGAGACAGTGGCTGCCATACTGATGCTATACAGAAATACCAAATCTTTGGTTCAATCCCCAGATGGAGACACTAGATTCTTTGATATCAATGTCACGGTCCTTCAGGATGAACCCCTTGCACTATTTTCTCTTTGTTATCACACTTAACTACGTACTGAGAACTTCTCTTGACAAACATTATCATCTTGGTCTTACTTTATCACTAAGACTCTCAAGCCAACATTTGACAGATATTGACTATCACTGCAGACTCCATTATCAATGTCACAGTTCTCATACGTCATTTAGAAAATAATGTCAACAATGTTGGACTTTATGTCAATGACTCTAAAACTGAATTCATAAGCTTCAACCATGAGGCTCAATACAAACTCTCATACAATCAATAAAATCTGTTGAATCTTTAACATACCTAGGAAGTAAATTAAATTCTACTGAAAAGGATGTGAAGATTTACATAGCTAAAGCCTGAAACACCTTGAATGAAATGAATGTAATCTAGAAATCTGATCAACCTCAAATGAAGATTCTTTCAAGCCATGGTAAATCTTATGTGAATGCAGAATGTATAAATATATTCATATATTTTTGTTGAGCAAAAATAGAACTTGCAAGTAATCTACAGATCTGGCCACCTAGCCATGGTGCAAGACTGGTTGGTTGCTCAGCATTAGCAACATTGACCAACTATAACACATAATGACCTTCCTTGTTATTTTTAGTGAGCACAAATATTTGAGTTGCTCTCCCTGTTATTTCTTATTTCCTTAAACAGTAAAATTAATAACAACCGGCCTACATTAAAAAGTCCTACTAAAGAAAGTGCCTTTGAGATGAATTGAACCTGTATTCCCATTTCCATTATTGCTATAAACATTAATTTTAGTGAGCACACATATTTGAGTTGCTCTCCCTGTTATTTCTTATTTTCTTAAACAATGAAATTAATTACAAGCGTCCTAGATTGGAAACTCCTATTAAAGAAACATTATGCCTTTGAGAGGAATTGAACCTGTATTCCCTTTTCCCATTATTATATTGCTATAAACATTAATTTTAGTGAGCACACATATTTGAGTTGCTCTTCCTTTTATTTCTTATTTTTCTTAAACAGTGAAATTGATAACAACCAGCCTAGATTGGAAAGTCCTACTAAAGAAAGATTGTGCCTCTGACAGGAATCAAAATTGTAATCACTGATAACTGAAAGATGCCTTTACCAATTTGGTCACAGATGTTGCATTGACAGGGCAGGTTTGGAAGTACCTATTTCCGGGAATGCATATTTCTTGTTGGGATTTCTATGAATCTATATTTGCAAGCTTCAGTTATTTTACCTAAAATGTAAATAAGAGCAATTTTTGAATTATGGAAAATGTGCATTTCTTAAATAGGTAATTCAAACTTTTCCATATGAAACATAATGACTACAATAATAAGAAATAATATTGGATAAAAAAATCAATTTAAAAACATATATATGATAACGATATATAAATTTTTGTATATCAAAACAATTTTTGAGGAACGATATATGACAAAGTGGAAAAATTTTTGTGGGACATATTTCATCCTTTTGGACTCCATCTGACTAGGTTTGCTTACACTGATACGACTACACATTTGTGCAAATGAGATGCTAGGAATTTTCATTTTTTAAAAAGAATAATTTTTATATATATTTATACAAACATACAATAGCCTAAAAGTCTGGGGTCACTCTCATGGTTTAATAATTAGTAAGTTTCATAATAAGTTTAATAATTAGTAAATTTCATAATAGTTTAATAATTAGTAAGTTTCATAATAAGTTTAATAATCAATAAGTTTCATAATTAGTAAGTTTCATACCTTCTCTGGTTCAATTAACTACAACTAAGCTAAGATGCTAAAATAACCTATGAGTGCATGGTTTCCAAATTTTTAGAAAGGCATTTATCTAAAAATTTTTATATCTGCCAGCCTTAAAATTAACATTAGATAGCAAAATAAGATTTTCCACACATTTAGTGCATGGATAATGGTAAGGGTGAGATTAACCATCTATTTACAAAGAAACCTTCAGTGTTCATTGACTGAACAGTTATTATCTTCAGCTGAAATTTATAAAATCCTTCTCTCAAAACAGTTTTTCAGAAAAATAGCTTTCTCAAGTCCACTAACCAATATTGCACTTTTCTTTGAAATAGTGTGGAAAGTCAATATTTTGATTATGTCATTATTTTCTCAAAGAGAGAATGATGACAATTTTTTATTGTCATAATACTGATTAAAATTAAGTCATTTTTTTAAGTCATAATATTAATTATGTCATTTTTTTTTAATTAAAAAAAAATATGGTCTAATTTCATCAGCATATTGCAGCTACAGCTATTTATTTTAGTGCAATGGGGAGGTTCTGTCTGAGTGATGAATCTCCAGCAACTAAGCTTATAACTGAATGCTGTGATATTTGGCTTAAATGCTGGGTTATCTACCAAGAATATACTTTACTAAACCAAGTGTTTTATTATTCTTTATTTTAGGATTTGCGAGGCCAAGAGCAGAGGATACAACCTTCAATAGGAGTGCTTTATAATGTGCTTATTATTGCATTTCATTTCTGATTGCTAAATTATATTTTAAATCTACAATCCCAGGCTACACTATATTACTAGTTTATATTAATACACCGTTTTTATATTTGAGGAAAGAAATGATTATTAACATTCAATTTTATAAGCTGAAGAATCATATTATGCAAGAGGCACATTTATGCAAATTGTTATTGAAAAGGTATAGTGATGTCATAAGAGACATATTGCCACTATGATCAAACAATATATCACCTGAAGCAACAGAAGAGGCAGACAGAAGAAAAAAATGGGCCAACAACGTTACTGAATGGACTAGAAACGCCTTCGCAGAGACTTGGATACTAACATGTAACTGAGACAAATGGAAGGAGCTGGTCATTTGTTCAGGTATGCATTGATCATATGACCACACCTGGTCACCATTGTGATGATGAAGAGGAATTAAATCTTCTTTGTCTATCCGAAATCCTATAATTGCTGACCCACAAGAAATATGTGTTTCTAAAATATTCAAATGTTGTATTGCAATCACTGTACTGCTATTATAGGTCATTTTTTTGATTGATTCATTTTCTACTGCTTAGCAACATTTGCAGGTTATTTAAAGCTAGAAAATATTTCTAGATTGCAAGAAGTTTTGTTTAGATAATAATGATTAATATGAATCTTACTAATTAACCCATAGCTGGGAGAAGAAGAGGTGGATTCATACCTTTCCCAAGGGTATTTGCACATAAATGAATATAACGTACCCAACTGAAATGAGAATTCAGCTATCCGATTAACAATTCTAAGCCATTATCCATTACACCACCCACACACTCAATCTTACAGCACCTGGTATTCCCAAGTGGTCACCCATCAAGATACTGACCAGGCTTGGCATTGCTTAACTTCAGTGATTGTACAGAAACTGGCATTTGAACATGATATGGCCATAAGCCATGGGTCAGAGGCTAAATCTACAGTTGCTTAGGAAGAGAAGAATAAATGAAATTAGTGAAACAAAAATTACCCTTGTACAACAGACACCTTTTATTTTAGTAAATATGGTAATTAAGATGTAAAATCTATGAGTGATAATATGCTCAAGTAAGGATCAATAAATTATTCAGTTTAATTGACACTGAAAGGGTACAAGTGGTTAACAAGAAACTTAAAAACTGTTCAAATAAAGAATGCTTAACTTCTTACAGCCCAATTGTGATATTTTGAAGAAAAAAATCTATAAGACTTTGCTGCCAAACAGTGTTGGAAAGAATGAAAAACAAACATAAGAAAAAAAAATAAAAGTTCCTTATTTTAGTGAACAAACTGTTCTTAAGAATATACTCACTAATCGATGCAAAACTATCTGTATGAAGATATCTATTATGTGAGCTTATTTCACACTCACACACGTGTACACACACACACATATATATATATATATATATATATATATATATTATATAATAAAAAGGCTTAAACACTGATATTCCATGGTCATAATTTATTCCATTGGAACCGTAAATATGATCCAATTCATCAGACTTATGTCAGTTTTAACCTCTTCCTGTGTTACAAAAGCTGTTTCTTCCAAATGATTCTGTAAGCTACGAAACAAATGGTAGTCTGAAGGAGCAAGATCAGGAGAATAAGGTGGATGAGGAATTTTCTCCCAACCAAATTCTTCGATCTTTTGTGATGGGATTCTTGCTGTGTGGGATCGCGCATTGTCCTGATGAAACATTGCCTCTTTTTGATTCACTAGAGCAGGTCTTTTTTTCCTCAAAGCTTGGTTCAAACGCTCTAATTGCTGACAGTATATTTGAGCATTAATTGTTGCATTAGGTGGTAAGAATTCAAAGTGGATTATTCTTTGGTGATCCCACCAGATTGAAAGAACCTTTTGCCCATGAAGTCCCCTTCTCAGCTGTGGCTGGGCTCCTTCCCCTTTACCAAGCCACTGTCTATGATGCTTAACATTTTGATAAAAGATCCATTTATCGTCACCAGTCACAAGTCTTTCCCAAAACGGTGAAACAATTTAGCGAGAATGGAGAGAAGAGCAGATGTCAACTCGGGATTTGACGTTGTTTTCAGACAATTCATGAGGCACCCATTTTCCAAGTTTAGGAACTTTTCCAAGTTGTTGAAGATAAAGATGAACAGTTGTATGGTTTGAACTGAGAACCACTGCAAATTCCTCAACTGATAAAGCAGGATTTTGAAGAAAATCCTGCTTCAAGAAGCTTTTCATCAGACTCAACTGGACGTCCGATCTTCATCTTCAAGGGTGAAATCTCCACCTCTGAATTTTGTAAACCATCTTCTGCAAGTTCTTTCATTCACACATTCCTCTCCATAAACTGAGTGAATGTTTCTAGCCACTTGGGCTGCTGAGTTTCCTTTCTTGAACTCATAAAGCATTATGTGCCTCAAATGATTCTTGGGTACTTCCATGTTAGCAGGGTTTTAATCAAACAAAATTTAATTTTATTGTTCTCTGAAATAAAATCTGATCCATTTAAATGTATCTAAACATAAAAAAATGTTCAGCTCTATTAGACATTATAAAATACTCTTTAAATTTTGTTCATTTTAAAAAAAGGTAAAATTTGGACAGAACTTATGGGATGACCTTATATATATATATATATATATATATAAAACATACATATGTGTATGTTATATATATATATATATATATATATATATATAAAACATACACATGTATGTGTGTGTGTGTGTGTGGGTGTGTGTGTGTGTGTGTGTATATATATATATATATATATATAACATGCACATGTATATATAAATATATATAAAACACACATGTCTAACTCATAGATACTATTAATACTTTTGTTCATCCTTGCTTCCATTGGCAAAAAACATTTTATAATCTGATGCTGAAGTTGTCACAAATGAATCCTGTTGCTTTAACTCAAATCCTTTGGGCTGAAGTTATCAAGAGATGTTTATCCAACTTTAATTACCAAGACCTTTTCATTTTTCTGTAATGCCAAGACAAACATCCTCTCTGGCCTCTAAGAATTCCACTTTTTGTTTATGCCATTTTTCTTAATTTTCAATATTTTGCAAAAAGATTGCTGAAAAAAAAAAAAAAAAAGAAAATGAAAAACTGTTATATAATGAAATTTTTCTTTTACCTATGACAAAAAATATTTTGTTTGTTTGAAAGAAAAAAAATAATTATAATTTTGTTATTCAAAACATATAAGACATAAATCAATCCTAATCCAAAATAATTTAAATGCTAATTAATTGATTGATTTATGTGTTATATGCTTTGAATAACATGAGGTTATGGATTTAACTATTTTCTTTCAATTTTTTAGTATTTTCGTGGTCATGTATATTAGCTTACAGTGGTAGTAATTCTTTAGATATCACCTCATGTCCATGAACTTGCTTGACTTTTCTGTTAATCTGATGAATATTCATGAACACTGCTATACCTAAAAATTTTAAAAACCAATAATACTTTTGCTCTTTAATATAAATACTTGTCATAAAATAAAATCCTTACATTTGCCTTGATAAAGTCCCTCAGAGGATGAAATGCATTGGCTAAGTTTTCCTTTTGTTTTTATTTATAATGTCCTTTTACAGATATACTTGACCTGAAAATGTTATATATATATATATATATATATATATATATATGCATGTGTGTATGTATACACAGTAAATAGTATATTTTTTTTTATCCTACATTATTTCTTTATTACTATAATTGTTATTTTTAGTGGGTACATATATTTGAGTTAATATCCTCCTTTTATTTTCTCAAAAAGTGAAATCTAGGCTGGTCATTATTAATTTCAACATATTAACTTTGATATAAATACAGAATTGAATTAAATATATAATTTATTATTAGGAATGAAGCTCATACATGATCAGTTACTTCCACAGAAACTAGAGAATGAACAGTAAGAGATTTAAAAATATCCATTTTGACTCATTGTTAGTGCCTTTGTAGTTTTCTGTATCATGGAGATGCCTTCAATCATATATGCCATTTCCTTGGATATAATTCAAATAATGTTGAATTTCCATTTTTTGAAGGGAGACCTCAAGAAGAAAAAAATGTATTCTATTTATTGTGTAGATAAAGAATTCAAGAGAAGTAAAGTGCTTCCTTTTTTTTTTTTCTCCTGAAACCTGTTCCTATAAAAATGGAAACTTCAATTTATTACAAAGACATACATAACCTACCTATTAAGCTTTTGTAAATAGTTGGCAGAACATAGTTTAGGAGATATAGCAAAAACAAAAAGTTACTAAGCTACAAAGGACAGGAAATTGTGGAGAGCCATGGTCACCAATATTCTGAAGGCACACTGCAGAGAGAAGTGGTGTTCACCAAGGAACAAGTGTCAACAAATCTTATCTAGTGTCAACTGATGAATAAGTTATTTGTAGTTGTTTGACTTTATGCAAAATAAGGTAAGTCTATCTTGCCCATCTTATTACAATAAAAAAAAAAGACAAAATTTATTAAGAGCTACAAAGGACAGGATATTGTGGAGAGTCATGATTGCCCACATTCTGAAGAGACATGGAATATCGAAGAAGAGAAAAATTGCATTGTGTTGAACAGTTCATCTACTCAGGGGAGTATTATCAATTTAAGAAATATATATACATTGTATATGTTAAGGCATGGTGGAGTAATGGATAGTAGCTTGGAATGAGAAATTGGAGAGCTAAGTTTGAACCACAGTCAAATCCACATGCTAATACCCTTGGGAAAGGTATGAATCCTCTTCTCCCCCCAGCTATGGGTAAATAGCAGGACAGACCAGGTTCTATAGCCTTGGATGGCAACTGGTCTACCGCAGAAAGAAATAGCAACCAACTGCAGAAAAAAATCTGCCTCCTCAGTCATATATTGAAAGATATATGATCACCTATGTGTGTATCACACATGGCACGTAACTGACCGATATGTTAAGTATCAATTTACATCATAATTTTCAAAAATAGAATGCATATATTTATTACTTGCCCAGTAAGGATTGTGCTAAACAGAAAGCAAAAGAAGAAAATACTAATAGCAGTGGTGATGTTCTATTAGGAGTAAAAGTTATGACTTTGACATTACCACTATTAATGGCCTTCAAACAAAACATGTCACTAAAAGCTGATCAACAATTTTGGTTTATCAGATATTACTATCGGAACTATTGTAGCAGTGCCAAAGAGCTCTTTGTATCCTGAGAATTTTACTTGACTGTCCAAGTCATATTAGCATTCTCACACGAAAGCATCAGATCTAATAATAATGTATGGAGTTCTGAAGTAGAGATATATGTCACAGAGGAACTAGTTTCCCAGCATTAACAAAATGAACATTACTGAGCCAAGCTCAAGCCACAAACTTAAAATATCTATGAGAGAAGATGACATTATAACTTATAATTAAGTCCATGAAAAAATAACTGGTTGAGAAGATTACTAGACCCTTGTTATCCCCACAAAGTAAGCTTTCTTGGCAGTTATGATCAAAGCCAAACAAAATTATAACATCAGGATAATGTTGTCAGCAATCAGTATTGACAGTTGATGAACATGTAAATTAAACCATTGCCTTGCTTTTAATAATTAGATTAAGTAGAAACTATCATTATTTGTAAAGTCTCAGTGACAAAAATTAAAATCTTAAACCTTATTGAGTGTAATATTTCAAATATTCTAATCTGAAGTATTATCCTTGATTTTGAAACAATTTTTTTGCAAACTTGCTTGATATGTTGGATTTTACAGGTTAAGGTGCAAAAGACATTAACTTAAAAAAAAAAACTTCACTATTATAAAGATTTTTTATCCTAGAACTAATCACTAAAATTAAGAAAAAAAAAAAAAACATCATAGAAGGCTGAAATTAAAAGTATGTTTTTGGAAATCATCCAAATTGACATTAATTATTAGGATTATTTTATATAATTAGAAGTAAAGAGTTTATGTGTCACTTTAACCACTAACACTTTAAAATAATGTAAACAATACAGATAATAAACAAAAAAAGTTTACTTATCACTTCTCAGAGTTTCACAGATTCAGAAATCTACTCATCAGCAGAGTTTTCTTACAGACTGTCTCTAGTTCACTATTTTTGGTATAGCATGTTGTTTATATATATATATATATATATATATATATATATATATTTTAATATATTTTATTGTTATACATTATTTATATAGACACAAATATTTAAGTAAATTCTCTGTTTATAATAAACAGTATTAGCAACATTTACTGGCCTGAATGTTCAAGAAATTTTCATAAAAAATGTGTCCACTGACAGGAATCAAACCGGTATCCTACACGAAACCATCATATAGCCTGACGTGCTTTACCAGTTTATATGCTCTGACCAGATATGATTGTTCAAAGGAAATCATGGAAAATGGTAGTTTAAAAGCAGTAAAATCAATCTTTCTAACCAGATGCTACTCTGTAGCTAAACAGTAGTCAGAATTTAAAGAGTGTAAATAATGATAACTGCTCATCCCAGAAATTCAGAAAGAAACTTCCTTTATATATTCATGTAGAAAGTGGTTCCAAAAAGTCATCAATCTGGTTCCCTTCCCAAAATCTGAACAAATGACAAAGCACCTGAATTTATTCTGGAATTCCTTCTTGGTCTGTCTGAGACCTTTTCAGCATTCTCTTGTAATTTTTTTTTGTGAAGCATGGCATCTTTTTATCACTTGTAAATACATTTTATTTCTTCATTATTCCTGTGAATTTTCTTTCCACATAAAATTGATTTTCTTTCAAATTGGCTCATCCCCTTGTTCTTGCTAGCAAATACAACTGACATGTTCAAACAAATTATAAGAAAGTTTTAACAGAGATAATAGAAACTAATGTCTTCTTAATTCAACTCTGTAATAAAAGGATTATATTAATGCTTATGGAAAACTTTCTAATAAAAGAAATTTGGCATTTTCATAAAAAACAGAAAGAATGAAGAAAGTGTTTATTCAAATTTTTTCACTTTTCTTCCTTTTTGAACTTTTTAAAAATATCATTTAAATTTATATATTCTCCAAATATCTTCATCCATCAGGAATAAAGAATAATACTCTTATCCTGATTATTGGCAAGAAGGGAAGATGGAGCATTAAATTAAACTGAAAATCAAACAGTATCATATTCAATGTTAGTGATCTGCTAATTCAGCATGACTTTTAGCACACTTTGATTCCAATAATATCGTGAATTGAACATGATAAAAATAATGTCTATTTTGTGTTTGATGCAGCATCCATTTCTAACATAAAAGCATTAAAGAAGATCAGAATGGTTATAACAATTTACTTTAATAAAGCTTATGTGGTGGATAGAAGATTTGTTCTTACTGAAGATCTTACTATATACAATAAAAAATTAACAATAATAATAACATGACAATAATAAAGGTTATGTGAAAGATAGAAGATTAATTCTTACTGTAGATCTTAGCAACCTCAGCAGAGGATTCTTTCTTTCATTAGTTGAGAACTTACACTTTTTAACTTAATCTGCATTGAAACAGATGAAGAAAAAAAAATTTTTTAGTTGAGGTTACCCTTGGAAAAGGGTATGAATATATAGTGACATAGGGCTTAGGGGTTAAAATGTTCAGTTGTTTTACCCATGCAAAGATGATTAATGAAAGATGATAATTGTTGTGGCCTGTTTAGGGGCCAGAATGAAAGGCACGGAAGATGAAAGTAGGTTGAAAAAGTATACTGAAGATATATACAAAACAATCATGTCAGTAATAAGTAAATTAGCACTGCATCTACTACTCCACTCCACACTCTGTGCTCCCGTCTAACTCTTGCAGTTTGTATTTATGAAAGAAGGAAGAGTTCATTATACTGCAAGAGGGTTTACCACAACAATGATGACGAGGAAGCACATGGGTAATTTTAACAAAACAAGATAAGGAATTTATTCATGAATTTACATGCTTGAAGTATTGTCAGTAGCTTGTTTCAGGAAAATAAATCAGAATTCCTAAAGTCCATAGTTTCAACATATTTTCATGAAGAGGAAATGTTCATACAACAGATTAAATGATCTGACACAAAATAATATTAAAAAATGTTTAAGACAAAAATGTAAGAGAGTTTGTAGCTCACAGAAGAGACATATGGTTTGCATACATTCAAAAGTAGATGAGAAATAGTTTGAGATACTTAGCCTTCTTGGTTTGTTTAGAGAAAATTCTTTGAAATCCCATGTGCTCAGTTAGAAGCTGATAATATAATTTGTAAATAATTTTACACTGGCAGGAACTTCAGCACAGGTTGAAAAGAAATGAAATGAAACTTTACATCACTTCAGACATTCTTCTCTGATTAATTTGATTTTTTCCTCATCTGATAAAAAAAGAATCTCACATAGGCTTGCTACATTTTTTCCTCCTTGGTTGACAAGTAATTTATGTGAAGGCAAGGTTTTCATTGGTCCAAAGAAAATTTCACAGAGGTTTGAAAATTCCTTTTGCTCTTCCTCAGTGGGTGAAGAGTGTTATTATTATTTTGTACTGACTACAAATATACATCTTTTTACTCCTTCCCCATTTTGGCACAAAATATTTGTCTCCTGCATAAATTGATGTTTGACAAAGAATAGAGTGGATGAGTGAACATTTGGGTTAACTACTCACTCATTGCAACAACCCAAAGAGATATAACATGCAAAAATCAAATATGTTGTACCCATTGTCAATCTACTACTACAACCATTTCCAATACAGGGTGTGGCAGAAATACTTCCCATATCATTATGTAAGACATTAGTGGCAATAGTGTCTTTATCTACCTAATGTCTTACCATTAAGTGAGAGGTATATGTGGGAGGTATTTTTGTTGCAGACTGTATTATATTTGATTATTTTATTCAGCTTAAAGAAAAAAATTATGCAAGACATTGTATAACTTTATAATATTTTCCCCACTATATTCTGAATTTTGTTGAAGGTTTTTAAAACAGCAAAAAAGCTTTTTATTGTTATTTCAATTTACATCATGTTTCTTCTATCACGTTTCTTGCCTGTGGATATCTATTCTAGCTTCTTGCTTCCCAGTAAATTTTGATCTTCAAAAATTTAAATGTAATGTCAATCATTATCTTTTATCTTCTTAATTCTTATTCTTTTATTGTCCTCTCTCCTTAATAGTAGTTTTTCTCATTATCTAATACTCAGTAACTCTTTCTGTCCTATTGGTTTTATTGCCTTACTTGGGGTAAAATGATTAAAAAAAAATGTTATAAAAATTGATTGATGTTCATGGTCTCATCTGATTTCTTTGCTTCCTGGGACAAATTCAGCAGAGATGAAAAATTCTCATTTAGAATAGGCTCAAATTATTGTTCCAAAGAGTTTTAGATATCCTGGATATTTATAAGGAATTCTCTTAATGATAAAATTTCTCATGTTCCTTATAACTGATATTTCTAAGCCAAAGTAAAAAGATTTTTATTTCATCCTGGTTAAATTTAAACTTATAGATAGAGATATTTTTCTCTTCCTTGACACTCTGAATATGTCAAAATAATGTCAGCTCTTATTTAAATAACTCCTTAAATAGAAAAAAAAATTCATTTTTACTATTGATAATCATAAAATCCAAACTCTTTAAAACACAAGTTATCCATAAGTAAATTGGTTTTAATAGAAAACTAAGTTAAAAACATAATTATATCCTTTTTATGATATGACAAACCAGACAGCTCTATTCCCAATTTACAAGGGAAAAAGACTGAACAATGCAATATATAGAAATAGGTTGGGAAGATCCAGTAATCCGTTCAGTTGAGTGAGAAGTACGTTGAAATACAATTTCTTTTGGTTGGCCAGTTTTATGACACATCAATCTTTGTTGGGTTATTTAATGTTGAATTTTGTTTGATGGTACCCAATGAGGATCTAACTCACAACTAAGTAGTAATGATTAACCAGACTAGACTTACTGAACATGACTCCATCCTGAGTCACGTAAATATAATTTCTGTCAATGTGATTGTGAGTTCTGTAAAGAAAGGTCAAACAAAAACTGAACTTCCTTTCTCAGTCAAAAAAGAAACTTATTTCATCTTACCATCTCCAATTGAATGGAAAGGAGACACAAATCTTTTAACACTCCCACCTTTCTGTCTAATATACTCTTTTTTTATTCAAACCTATATCTCCCTGATATATTACAAAGTCACACAACTAAATTATGTGACTTGCTTTCATTCAGCAATATGTGTACCAATGTGAACTTCTTTTAGTCAAGCCAAGCTACTGAATATATTGTAAATGGAAAGGTTACTTTTCATTATCTTCTGAGATTTGTGTGCCTTTGAAAATTTAAGCTTTTAATTTGTTCTTTCTGCATTTTAAGCTATATCTGTTGCTTAAATTTTTGGTTTTTTAATTACCATGATGATCTAGCTGAGAAAAAAAAAAAAGAAATTTGAATCCCTAAAAGAAAAAAAAAAAAGAAAATCATGAGTGATAGACACAGCTTAAAATAAGGAAAGAAGACTTGAAGAAAGAACACACACAGGGCATATAAAAAGCAAGAGAAACAGAAGAAAGCCATGAGTAACCTGCTGGAGATATCTGAGCATGCAGAAGAAGGAAAACATAAAATGAATTAGAATTGTAAAGAAGGAAATAATATTAAAGTAAAAACAGGAAACAATGGATAACCAAGATCACTAACATCCTGAAAGGAACATAGAAAACAAACATCTTTTTGACATTACGCAACAATAGTTGTCACCACCTCCTCTTCAAATTACTCAACTAAAGAAGAAATGGTTGAGATTCAGTCATGGGCAGTAGTCAAATTGCACTGAATAAAGCTTCACTATAAGCTTAAATGTTTGTTTTTCTTTACTGACATATATATATATATATATATATATATATATATATATTTTTATATATATATATATGTATGTATATGGTGGACTCTCCTATCATGAATAATAAATGAGGGTCAGTATTAAATGGTGCCTTTTGTTTTACACTTATGCATGCTAGCAGGGGCTATTGTGGAGAAAATCAGGTTAAGGAAAGACATATATCATTTGTGCTTTCTTAAATGTGATACTGGCCCAGCCTTGCTGCAGGCGACAAAGCCACATTGAAATTTGTTAAAGCAGGATTTTGATGGTGTGTCTGCTTCAGAGCTTCATGAAGCTGATCATGGTGCTTCAGTCTACTGTCTTCAAAACTCTTTAACTTAATGAAACATGTCTTATGCCATTCCTTTTGGTTTGACGCTTTTCAGATCCAAAGCTGAGACGTTTCAAGTTGTCTTTGTAGCATAAGAGTGGATGTCCAACTATATATGTGTGTCTGTGTATAATATATATATATTATATATATAATTTTTAAATTAATTTTTTTCCCACTAGCATTATTGTTTATGACTAAAGTGAGAAATTCTACTAAAGGAAAATTGTCTCCCCCAACAGGAGTTGAATCTGTATCCCTTTTACAATCATGAAAACCATTTCTACAGCTGAAATATGCCACTTCCAGTTTGGCTTTTGGTGGCCATCTTGATAGAAGAAGGTTTGAGTTAGCTACTTAAGGAACACATCTTTTGTTGGGACATCTATGAATCTATATCTGCTAGCTTCAGTTTCGTAGCTGAATAATAAAATTTTGAAATAGAGTTTTTTAATATGACATTATTTTTTGTTGGTAAAACAGTTATGGACAAAGGGATGCAAGTTCACCTCCTGTCAAGAGGTACAACTTTTTTATAGTATAACTTCTCGTTTTTGTAATAAGAAATGTTGGCTTAAAAATCCATTTAAAATTATATATCAGCTTGATACAAAATTTGGAAGTGGTTGTAATTTGTTTAATAAAGGTTTTTCTTAATTACTATATAGTTTAATTAAGATTTGTTGATTATCTGGAAAATATATATATATATATATATATATATGAGAGTAGAAGAAAGTAGTGAATAACCTACCTAACAAGCTTGTGCAAATGGTTGGCAGAACAGGAATTAGGAGAGAGAAAGAGAGAGTAAGCAAAAAGACAAACTTTACTAAGAGCTACAAAGGACAGGAAAATGTAGTTTTGGTATTTGATGAGCTATGATTGGAGGTTTGAATTGAATTTAATATCTATCAGGAGTTGATCTGTGGTGATCCCAATAGATAATGAATTCATTCTAAGTGATACAAAAATTGTAATCAGTGTTAGAAAAACAAAAGATCTAGGTGCCTTAAGAGTCAACCTGGAAGGTGACCCCCGAAGCTACGAAGTGCAGAAACAGGCCTAAAAGAATGCTGATGAATATGCCAACATAAACAGGGCATGTCTGAACTTGGGATATGTGCATACAGGAAATTATAAAACCCCCTCACACATGAGGGGGAAAGCAGAATCCCTGGTATACTTGTGATAAAGATAAAATTTACTAAGAGCTACAAAGGACATAAAATTGAATGAACACAGCACATAGAAGAATAATGAAAAGACAAAAATAAAGAAATATTAGAAAGAAAATCAATAATTAACAATGCCATAGTGAAGAAAATGGAATATAGTTGTACCTATGTTAATATAAACAAAGATGACAGTATATTGGCATCTTGAAAACTAAGGAATATATCTACATGGATCAGATTGAATCACTCATGCTGGTTAGCCTTCATAGCTGAATTGTTAAAGCAGCTGTAATAGAAAAACATGCTTCTGTAGTATTTGATTCAAGCTAGAAAATACCAAATTTTAATGTCAATCAGGAAGCTTTGATCTGTGGTGACCCATGTACTGGGCTCATTCTAAAAGGGGGCTCTCACCCCACCAGATTCTTCTGGAGGAATTAGAAGAGGAGGAAAAGAGGTTTTTCCTGTTGGAGTAGATGCTGCAGATGTAGTGTGCTGTGCTGGAGGCCTTCTATCCCTTCTTGCGTTACGCCCACCATGGTATGACCATCTACAACCAGCTTAAACCAGTGACCTGAGTAGAAACACTTGGGTCCCCATGTTAAAAACAGTCCTTGTGTCACAGTCTGACTCAGGTGGGGGTTAAGGTAAATCTTGGATTCATTCTAAAAGATACAAAAATAGTGAAGAAAATGGCAAATTACCTTGTCAAATCAAGTGAGAGCGTGTTGCAAATATCCTACGACAGAGTTAGTTGCCAAACAAAAAAGGGCACATATTCTGCATGATATGCTGAAGACGGAATATTCAAATTAGAAACAAGTCTGTCACAGGAGTCGTCATAAAAGTATTTTGGATATGCTAATATTGTGTGTCCTCTCCCAGTTGTCGACAAATGAAAAAAATGTTTGGTTGACAAATGTAGTTGGTGTTCTCAAATTGGGGAAAAAGAAAGACAAAATTTGTGTATTTGGCTACCATGTTTGTCGATGAGCGAGTTATTTTTCTGACTGCTTATGTGCATTGTGATTTGACCTTTGACCTGCGAATTAAGATTTTGACATTTCTTCCTGCCCCTGATATTTGAGTTTGAAATTGTGATTTGTTCTTTCCGTTGTGGAAGTAATCTGCAATAAATATTTCCTTTGCAATCCAAGAACTCTTACAGCTTTGGAATCAGTGATCCATCAAAAGATCTAGATGCATTAGAGAATTGAATAAGAAGGTGATTTTATAACAATCAAGTGAAGAATCAGGCCCAATGGATGTTGGTGACTGCACACTGATATAAAACAAGAAGTTAACCCAGCTAAACTTAGGATATACAGACAAAAGACAACTGGAAGACAGGAAGTTATATAAATGTTTGACTCATGAAGGGAAGGTAATCTCTAACCTCCTCACAAGAAAAGAAAATGCCTGTTCAAAGCCCCCCCACCCCCCAAAAAAACAACATGCCCTCATGGCTGACACTAATTTGACTGAGTTCACTAGTGAATAAACAAATTTTACACATGAAAAAATTAATCTTATATTCTTATCAAACATTACACTTCTGAGGATAAGGGATATTAGTCTGGATTTTGCTTGAGGCTTATTCTTTATTTTTCATGGGTACTGTTACTCATCATAACTGAAGGACAATCTGGGAGTTGGTATAAAGAGTAACAAAAATGAATATAAAAGAAATACTACTTTAAAATTTAATAATTTATCTTTTTCTTTACAAAATTAACAATTTTTTTTTTTAAATAACAGACAAGTAGATATTCTTATGGATATTCAAAATACTTTATCATTTACCAGTCAGAAAAAAATTGCTCAAGGAGAAATGAATTCTGTAATCTAATTAGTCAACATTTTCTTTCAATATGTAAAGACAGATGTTAGAAATGAAACAATGCTTATATTCAAATGTTACCAGCAAAGTGGGTCATTATATAGACTGACTTAAACTTGAAAATGATGCATACAATAAAATTCTGTAGATTACTTTGTTTTAGAAAGTCTTCCTGAGAAAAATGTTATATAGAATTTAAAGTGTCATTCAAATGCTGAAGTAAATAGAAAATAAAAATGATGCAATGTGTCAAAATATTTCGAGTTTCAGATGCCAGTTTGTTAATAAAAATAAATAAATATCATATTTGTTTTCTATTATATTTTTATATAATAGAAAACAAATATGATATTTATTTTTTTTTAATAAGTCTTGATTTCTGAGACTTCATTTCTTTAATAAAGTGTCTTCCTACTGTTTATTATACACTTTATAAAAAAAATGCAAGACATACTACAGAATACCAATGCATTCTATGAGAAATCCCTAACTAAAATTTCTGTTTTGGGGAACCAATTGTAATGATGACTATTATCCTCACTACTAAGCATAAGAGGCAACTAAAAATAAATTTGGAGAACTTTAACATATTTTAGATTTGTATGGCAATGGTAGCAAAGACAGTAAATTAAAAGAAAAATGTTCTTTTTCATGACAATGCTATATACAACAAGAATAATGCAGGAAAAAAATTTGGAACTTGATTGGTCTGTTCTAGCTTACTCACCGTATTCACCTGACCTTGCATCAACTGATTATTTAATTTTTTGACTGTTGCAAAACACCTTAATGAGAAGAGTTTCCCTAATGAAAACCAGATTCAAGAGTCTTGGGGCAAATATTTTATAAATTAAAACCTGAATAATTTTACTCAAAAGTTATCAAAAAGCTGACTGCTAAGTGGCAACAAGTCATTGTAAATAAAGTTAATGGCAGTTTTGTTCGAAGGAAACACTGAGAAAACAGTACTATAAGTTGAAATTTATAAAATCTTTCTATTAAAACAATTTTTCAGGAAATACAGTTTTCAAATCCACTGTTATTGCTCTTTCCAGTATTAATGGGGGTTTCCTTCCTAACCTTTTGTTTTAAGTAATGTGGAATGTCAACATGTTGATTATGTCGTTTTCTCTTTGATTTCGATGCCATCCATTTTAGTTGTATAAAGTTTTCAAGTGATGATTTGGTTTCTATTATTTGGTATAGGTTTCTTTGTGATTCTATAGTGTCAGTTCATGAGTGAAATGGGTAATGTCATGACAAGGTAAAACTGTTAATGTTTAAATCAAGTGAATTGGTGAAATATAAATAAATTGATGTAGAAATAATAATCAGTTCTGTAAAATGCAACATGAGCCTACATATTTATCAGTCATATAATTTTGGTTTACTTACAAACTAAATACTCTTATCTTAACAAGTAGCACTACTTGATATCAATAAGTGAATATGACTTATGTTACTATAACAATGAAATATCTCATTATCAAGTATTAAGAACATTTGCTCATACACTGTTTTTTTTTTTTAATTTCTTTTCATATTAGTTTTAAAAATCTTTTTTTACTAAATGTTCACCCAATATTAGACTCAAGATCCACTCAACGTAAACAGTTATGGAACGAGGTTGTTGTATGGATGTAAGAGGTGGAAGTAACTGTATATTATGAGGATATGTAGGATAGATCATTGTTAACTTGAGTTGTTGTAGTTATTGGGGAGGAATCCATTTTAAAACCTGTTCCTTGAAGTGATTCTCAGGAAGCTGTCTAAGTAAAATTTCCTTCTTCACAATGGCATACAAAAGAAAGATGATTTGACCCTGTATATGTGGCATGGCAGATCCTTCCTCTAAAGGTCTGAACTGGAAGAATGAAGGAATGTAACATGTCTGAACATTTGCGATAGAAATAGCAAAAGATTAGTGATAGGTTTACAACATTTCATCCGAGAGAAGGCAGCTGTAAAGTGGAAAATAATATATTTTAATTTTAATGATTTAAAAAGCAGAACTCTTTTTTTCAGGCAACTAACAGAGTTCATTGTCATTATGTGTTGGAGGATACTCTGCCATACAGACTTAGCTAATCTGTATGGCAGAGTATCCAATAAAAACCAAATCACCACCAGAGTTTTTACAGTCATTTATTTAGAGCAAATTGCAATTTTTTATTTTTTCCAAAATAGGCCAGCACAGACAGGCAATGATGATATAACAATGCAGTGGTTAAAGACTTTATTGATATATTCAGATGGAGAAAAAAAAAAAGAATCCTGTCAAGTATTATGTGATGTAGCTTCCCTATGACTTTTCAATAAATATTTTGATGGTAATTGTTCTGATGAGCTTTCCTTTTTGGTCTCTTGACATTATGAACTTAAGTGAAGTACTAGATTGACAGCTAGGTCTTGTCATTTTACAGTTGAAATGGCTAGATGTAACCATAAATTCTATGCTAACAGTTTCTTCTCTTGCACTTCTCTTTCAGTCTCTGGCTTCGCAGTCAACTTTGAGCTTCAAAAATTTAAATGCAATGTCAGTTGTAATCTTCTGCCTTTTTAATTTCTGTTCTTTTATTGTTCTCTTTCCTTAATATTGATTTTCTTTTTCTCAGTAACCCCTTGCATCTTAATTGCTTTATTGATTCTGATTAAATTATTAAAAAAAATGTATATCAATTTCATATGACAAAAATCCCAAATAATGAAAATTAAATTCAACATTATGACACTGTTCAACATGAGAGAGCTTTATCTTGAAAATGGCTGGATGACAAATAGATAATTCTTGTAGTGAACCATTTCACATTAGGTTAAAAAGGTCTTAATATACATGATCTGATATCCTTGGGGATAGTAGCGATAAGTATCGGTTAAGCATGGGTAGCCAAATAGGAACACTAGACAACTGAAGAAGACTGGAGGATACATGACGGAAACACTGCATCCCTTACAAAGTATCTATCACAAACAGCGTTAATTTGCAACTTCAATCAACTTTGTATCTTAGAAAATTGTTGGCTAACTATACTTTTTGTATGGTTACAATGTAAATAAGCCAAAGTTAAGGAAGATGAAAATTCTGATGTGTGATTATCTTGATTCAATGAATGACAAAAAAAAAAAAAAAAAAAAAAAAAATGTATATAAACAATTTTCTCAACACATGATACCACTCAAAATAAGTATCAAAAAAAAAAAAAAAATGAATTAGACTGCCTGAGATGTACTAAAATAGATATCATACGTATTAGGTTATTCAGAAAATTATGTCCAATTTTGGAATCAACTTTTATTCCTGAATAAATATATTTAAACAGTATTTAAATCAGTCAAAATAGGAAGCCTGAAAATCTACATTTCTGCCATCTGGTATCTATAATATTTAAAATAATAATTTATTCAGGTGTTTGAAGTATTGTATGAGGTTTTTCAGATAATAATATCCTAATTTTAGAATAAGCTTTTATTCCTGAATTAATGAATTTAAACAGTGTTTAAATCTGTCAAAATAAAAACCTGAGCATCTATACATTTCTGTCATGAAGTTACAAGAGGTTATTTATGCCTTTATGATAAAACTCTAAAGGTTTAGACATGAAGAAATCTTTGAATGAAGTTTACTGCATCTTCTTTGCAACACAATGTCTTTCAGCTTAAAAAATGTCAAGATGCTTGAAAATGAGTATTCAGTTGGTAAGAGATCATGAGAATATGGTGAATGTAGCAGTTTCATATCCCAAATTGGTTAGCCTCTGCAGTATCATCCTGGCTGGTACCATGTGGCCAAACATTGTCATCAATTGAAGTGTACTTCAGATGAGGTTCGGAATGTCCCCCAGTATTGGGGGTCATCACCCAACGTGTATGACTTCGTGAACCAATATAGTTCTTCAATTAGGTATAGCCATTCAATGGATTTGGAAGCAGTTTTTAATGAGTGAGAAGACAAATTCTCTACTCATGCAGTTCCATTCTGTTGTGATGTCTAAGTAGCAGGTGTACAATTTTCCACTGGAGAGATAAGCAATTTCCTGGAAATGTTTGATCACATGTCATTATGCCACTTGTGAGAGCAAAAGCCAAACTGAGGCATCAGGAATTAATTTTCATAGAATGGTGAAATAGTTAATATAATGTCCATTAGTACTTTTACCATAATCGATCAAATTGAGATACCTCTGTATGTGTGAGGGTCTTGGGGAGGTTATCTTTTTGTTTCCATAGTGAATTAAGGCATGATATATTCCATTTTTTGGGGAGGTACTTTTGATTTTAGACTTTCTTCAAGAAACTTACAAAGTGATTTCTAAATTCAGGAAGAGGGTATGCAAATTTCAAAATTTCTACCTCAATGTCAAGTGATGCTTTATTATTCTTTAACTTTTTTTCCCCCAGGAAACTAGGTGAATAGTTCTTTCATCCTCCAGGGCATAAAGGTCATTTTTTATTTTTATTTTTATTTTTTTTGTTTTTAACTTTTTGGTTTACCCCAAAAGCTAAGGTCTCATTTTTTATCAGAAACGTCCATGTGGTATTATTATCTACACTTGGCTTACTGATTTGATGGTTTAAATGTAACATATATACAGATTCTTAAAATCGTCTTATTCCCTATGGTGTTTAATGTATATTATTTTGACTTTGTCACATAGAGAATATTTTTTTTGACATGTCATTTCAGGATTTAGTCAGTCATAAGTCTCTAGATTTTCTTTATTTTTTCTAATCATTTCACCCCAAGCAAGAGGTTACTGAGTGTGAAATAATATAAGAAAATCTTTATGAGAGAGAGCAATGTAAGAAAGGGAATTAAGACAGACGATAACGATTGAAGAAGAGTGTTTCACAAGTGAGAAGTGTAAGCGAAGAAACTGTTAAGATAGAACTTATGGTTACATATAACCATTTCAACTGTAAAATGATGAGACCTAGCTGCCAATCTGGGAATTTCTGTGAGTTCTTCACAAAGTAGAATACATTGTCAGGCATTCATCTTTGGAACATCAGTTAGGTTTACATATATTATACATATCTACTAAATATATGAAAGCTATTTCATTGTTCTTATCTTCAAATATTTTAAATAGAATTAAAAGTTTCTTTTGTGTATATATCAGAGAATGAAAGTAAAAATAATCATGAGAATTTAATTTAAATCATAGTTATCAGGTTATTACAGCTGCTCAAATTTTCATCTTTAAATAAAATATATTCTTGTGTGTAGAAATATGATAAAGTGTATTTTGTTTAAATTAGAAATGAAAATAAATAATAACAAAATTCCCATATTTGAAAACAAATTAGTAGACTCAAACAAGAAAATAACTTTATGACTAAAACTGATTAGAAAAAAAGTCTAAAGAATAAATATTTTTTTCAAGAGGCAAAATTTCTATATTTGGTATAAAAGAAAGATTTGAGAGACAAAAACAAAAAATAATTGAGACTAAAATTGACCTATTCTGAATATTAACAAAACTTTTTCCATATAATTTGTGAGTGAAAATATATTTCATTTTGTTTTGTATAGACAAAAAGAGTGTTACAGATATTCCCCATTCAGAAGAATTGTAAATTTGACACATCTACTTAAGCATTTGATATTTGTACTGTAGAAATATTAACATGTTTATGAGTATTAGGATAATGTCAGTAAGTCATAAATTTCAGTTCAATCCTGGTAGATCATTTGTTACTTAGCCAAATTTATATTGTAGATTAGAATTTAAATGCAACAAAAGTAGGAAAAAGAGGCACAGGAGAGAGAGAGGAAAAAGAGAGACAGAAGATAGAAAAGAGAGAGGGGGAAGAGAGACAGAAGATAGAAAAGAGAGAGGGGGAAGAGAGAGGGGGAAGAGGGAGGGGAGAGAGGGAGGGGAGATAGTGGGGAAGGGAGAGAGGGGGAAGGGAGAGGGGGAAGAGAGAGGGGGGAAGAGAGAGAGGGGGAAGAGAGAGAGGGGGAAGAGAGAGAGAGGGAGGGAAGAGAGGGGGAAGAGAGGGGGAAGAGAGAGAGGGGGAAGAGAGAGAGGGGGAAGAGAGAGAGAGAGAGGGGGAAGAGAGAGAGGGGAAGAGAGAGAGGGGGAAGAGAGAGAGAGAGAGAGAGAGAGGGGGAAGAGAGGAAAGAGAGAGAGTGGAGAGGGGAAAGAGAGATAGAGAGGGGAAAGAGAGAGATATAGAGAGAGATAGAGAGATACAGAGAGAGAGAGATATAGAGAGAGAGATAGAGATCTGGTAGCTGAATATATTCCTTACGTTGAGGATAATTTGGATTATGCAAGAAATATCCCTCCTGTCAGTACTGCTGCTGATTTTGTCCCTGATCCAAAAGTTCTGACAGACACCAGCTCACAGAACAAGATAAAACTCACCACACTAGCTGCTATTTGTTTGTCATTATGCTGGAGTTACCATTGCTGCTGCTGCTGCTGCCTTAACTATGGTATTATTACAAAAGATGACAAGAGTCCAGTTATTGGACCACATAAACTACAAGATGCAAGACAAAAATACCAATTGAAGAGGTAAGAAATTCAGATGGCTAGTTTTGAAAATATGACATCATTATATTTTGATAGTAAGACGACCACCATTTGTATGATGATAAAGAATGAGAAAACTAATAAATGGAGTTTGAGGATGATAGTACAAGATAAATATGTCATCATGGTTGAACCTGGCAATGAATATCTCACACAAGTGACTCCCAAGACTGGACATAGAAAGCAGATTGCCAAAACTATTCACGAGTCTCTGGTGGAGAAAAATCTAACCCAGCAGCCCATTGTATGTGTTGGTAGTAATGGAACCAATGTAAATGTGGGATCAGAAAATGGAGCCATTCACCATCTTGAAATGTTACTTGGTCACCCGCTCATATTCATATATCACCTTCATGGAAATGAGCTTTTTCTGCACTGTTTTCTATTACTCTGATGGTAAACCAAGTGGCTCTGAGCATTGGCATGGTCCCATTGGAAAGCAGATCAAGGAACCTTTGTCTGAGCTGCCAATTGTTGCCTTCCAGCCAGTCAGTTTCACTGATATCTCTGTTCTGAATGAAAAAGTGGAGGAAGATCTGTCCTGGGATCAGAAATACCTGTGAAGGATTTGGAAAAGAGTTATTACAGCAACTGATGATGACTTTGCTGCTATCGAGTGTGCATGTCAAGGTGGAATATTTATGGAGTAGAATCCTCAGGTTGTATGTAGTAACATCAAGACCCAGCCACAAACTGAAAAGAATCATCATCACAATTATAAAGTTCAGTGGTTTAATTTGGTTCTACATCAAAATGAACCTGTAACAAACGGCTTAACGAGTGTATTCTAATTCCTGCTATGAAAAACCTGAATAGTAAGTAGAAAATGATAGTGGAGAAGACTGTCCAGAGAAATGCATACTTCTGCCACACAGATCAACTTCTTTTTGGCATGTGTGCAGATGAGGACATGACTGTTAGAGAAAAAGCTGTCTCAATGATAGGAAAAATTAGAGGAGACTCAGAAGATGGAAGAATGTACTGACAGATCTAATGAAGAGGAAGAAAAACATTCTGCTGCTGTTGATGAGGATTTGTTAAACTACACTGATAATAAGGAGGACAATAAAGATGGAAATGAGGACGTGCCTCCTGTAGTCAACATGAGAAAATTGGCGACTCCTAAAATAAAGTGGTAAGCAAAAAACTATCATTCCATGATTAACTGAATGAATGAACTTGAGACTGATTCGAACTCAGCACTCCGATTTTTCACCCTCAGTCAAATCAATTATATCACCCACAAGTCCACTAAAAAAAAAAAAAAAAAAAAAAAAAAAGAAAAAAAAAGAAAATATTTAAGATTCTGTACTATTTACAGTTTCAGATATCAATTAGGGGTCATGGAAAATATTCTGATAGAGAACTATACAACCAATTTAGATACAGTTATTTCTCATTTCATTTTCTATTAAATATTCTTTCCCAGCTGAATGAAATAAATGGCTGATGGCCATGAGAAAAATCTTGGCTTGGAAGGTGATAAACATGTCACTGATTATTATTTAATAACCAGTAATTTGCTTACAGGTTTTTGCAATGAACTGATTAACAGGCAATTTACATGCTATCATGGATTAATCACCAGTGGTCATTGTCTGAGAATAATGCACAATAATTAGAACTTTTATATTAAGATTCTTTTTCTTTCCTATTCTTTCAAGCCATGACAACTTCTATATTTTGGTTGTCAGTTTCACTTCAGATTCTTGGAACACTGAAACTAATTAGACCATAAAGCACAAGTCTTAGTATAGCCAACATAGCCATGTTGTAAAGAAAATTTACTAAATGATTACCTTAGATACATCAATAAATGGAAAGTTGCAGCAGGGAAGGGGATTTGACTTCAACTTGTCCAGAAAAGAAAAGAAAAGGAAAGAAAAGAAAAGAAAATGAAAGAAAAGAAAAGAAAATGAAAGGAAAATGAAAGGAAAATGAAAGGAAAGAAAAGAAAATGAAAGAAAAGAAAATGAAAGAAAAGAAAATGAAAGAAAAGAAAATGAAAGAAAAGAAAATGAAAGAAAAGAAAATGAAAGAAAAGAAAATGAAAGAAAAGAAAAGAAAATGAAAGAAAAGGAAAGGAAAGGAAAGGAAAGGAAAGAAAAGGAAAGGAAAGAAAAGAAAAGGAAAGAAAAGAAAAGGAAAGAAAAGAAAAGGAAAGAAAAGAAAAGGAAAGAAAAGAAAAGGAAAGAAAAGAAAAGGAAAGAAAAGAAAAGAAAATGAAAGAAAAGAAAATGAAAGAAAAGAAAATGAAAGAAAAGAAAAGGAAAGGAAAGGAAAGAAAAAAAGAAAGCAAATAACGCATAAATCCAGCATTTTCTATATTGCAGCTTTTGTTTAGATATATGTTTGTATGGAAATAATTATTAAAGGCAATAATATGTGTTTTATGCTCTAGTTTAGTTGAATTTATATTTTAGAATACAGTTTGATTTAAGAAATTGTTGGATATTATATGACTTAATGTCATGACAGAGTTTTTTCAGGTTGGCTGTTTGATTTTGTTTAGCAGCATATCAACCTCTATGGGTTAATTAATGCTGAAGCATAAATAATTTGAACAATTATGTCTTCAACTAAATATATTTTGATCGCAATTGTATGCCTTAAACTACAGATAAAATGTATTGCTGGTCATGTTGCTTTAAAAATGTATTGTTGTTAATTTTTTTCATATATAAAATGTATTGCTGTTTTTATATTTTCATAGGTATTCTGTATAGGGTTTCACTCTTTGCTCATAGCAACAATTCTAACAGGTGATACCAGCCCAGGTCAGAGAGGACGTAGGTACAACAGCAATTAAAAGGTGGTTCCATGCTCCTGAAAACATCCAATCTCCTGATCAGAGGCCTTGCTGCCATATGTAGTTTATCGTCATACCTAGGAGTTCTCAGTGCAAGAGAAAAGTTCAATACACTAACAGTAAATATAAAGTGAAAACAAATCTAATCACTAAAACTGAGTCCATAGCCTTTCTGCATACTAATTCATGCATATGGTATCATCAAATTTCATATCTTTTCAGATAATAATTATTGCTCTATATAGCTTTTCAACACTTTTTGGCAAAAATTCTGTTTGCATTGACATATGTTAATTTATATAATCAATAGTTTATTATATATATATATATATATATATATATATATATATATGGTATCTCTCCCATTTCCTCTTTTCCATCTTCATCAATCACAATATTCACCAATCATAATGTTTTTCTGTGTATTTGCCAATCATTTCAAAACACTGCACACCCTCTTAACCTAAAATGCAATGAAACCTAAAGCATCATAAACAAGCAGAAATAAATTAAAGTCAGAGAATGAAAACAAATTATGCACCATTTTAATTTATATCTATTTCTAATTCAACTTAATGCTATACAAAACATCCAATAGTCACCCATCCAATCAGGTAGATGTTACTCTCTATGATATTTGTGTGACCACAATATTTGCTTCATCATCTTTTCACCCATCATTAAACCTAATCATCTGATGAGCTAACAATCCTACAAATATCCAGATAATCATGAGCCACATCATTGACTGAGAATGAATATAATTCTTCCTCTGCTCCATATAAACTTGTAAGCTTTAGTCACACCTCATTCCCAATCTGAATAGATGCAAGTTTTTGCTTTGCAGTAGCTACTGGTAATATGTATATACATCTCCATTAATAATTAATGTATCACCACAGGAGTTGCCAAGGAACTGGCTACTGGTACAAGGGTAAGATCATCTTTGCTTCAAGGAGATCTGCATAAAAGGACATAAGGGTAATGAATATGGACATTGACAAGTGGGAAGATGTTGCTGGAGACATGATTTACATCAAGGGATGAAACAAGGAGAGTAGAAACAAAGGTTTCTTGCTGACAAGAAGCCTGCTTGACATAAAGAAAACATCAGGGGAAAGTGTCTTCACATGTATTCATTGAAATCAAGATTGTCACTTCTGTGTGGGCCTGTACAGCCATAATGGATGCTGCACCACCATCATCAACTGAAGCATAACTCTTTGGACAAGATCCAAGATCTCTCTAGACTGACATTTGCCACATAATTAAATACTGTCCACTGCAGCACTGAATTCTCTACCTACCCTGACCTAACATATTGTACCAAAATACCACCTTAATTAAAAATATCCTCTTTCAGCTCTAGACTTCATTGTTGGGTGGTCTCTCTCTGCTATTTGCTCTCTGTGCAACTCTGAAATAAGTTTACTGTTCCCACCCTCAGCTGTGAATGAAAGGCAGCACTATTACCCATTAGCAACCTAACCACCAGATTTTGCTTTAAAAATATCCAATTCAGCACCCCAGTCAATTCAAGTCCAATCTCTTCCTGAATCCCCCTTGACACAGCAACTTGTCTAGATCCACAATTCATCATCGAGCAATACTCTCTTCTCAGATGTTAAATCAACAGCTAATTGTTTCTAATTGTCTTGCCACCTGAATTTGTCTCTACTCATACACACTCAGGTTGGTTGGTTGGGTTTTATAGCATATCAACCACTGTAGGTCATTTAATGCCAAATTAAGTTATATATATATATATATATATATATATATTAAATATACAGTACAATAAAACATATAGCAGGCAACATTATTTTTTTTCCAAAAAACGTATAGCTGGCAACATTATTTCTTTCCAAAAAACGTATAGCTGGCAACATTATTTCTTTCCCAAAAAACGTATAGCTGGCAACATTATTTCTTTCCAAAAAACGTATAGCTGGCAACATTATTTTTTCAAAAAAGTATAGCTGGCAACATTATTTTTTCCAAAAAAACGTATAGCTGGCAACATTATGTTTTTGCAAAAAAATGTATAGCTGGCAACATTAATTTTTCAAAAAAAAACAAAAAAAAAAACGTATAGCTGGCAACATTATTGTTTCAAAAACGTACAGCTGGCAACATTATTTTTCTGAAAACACCATCTGAGGCCTTCCTTGCTGTTGGACGTAGTTTATCATCATACTCAGGACGCGGATGTAGTTTATCGTCATACCCAGGACGCGGGTGTAGTTTAACATCATACCCAGAACGGTCATACACACTCAGGTATAGAGACAATTGACTTATACTTATAACTCCAAGCCACCCACAAAAAAGGCTCTCTATTTACATCAGAGTCAACTTTGATGTCTAAAACAATTGTGCTGTTTATCCCAAAATGCTGCATACTGGAAAATTTGTTCAGAATTAGATTGCTCAAAAAGCACACTATACACACTTTTTCTGACTCTTCTGCCATCTCTAACCAGGTTTTTCTTTACTCAGTTAAGACTATACAATTTTTTTTTTCTGAAAGCATGTCAGTTACATGAAGTTTTAAGGTTGTGGAGGTGTAGGTTATTAGGAAAAATATGTCAGAAGGTGTTATTTGTTTGTTTTAGTTGCATGAATAAAAAATCATCTCTGCAAACATTTAATTTTGTTTATAGCAAAAGGCCATGAAATACAAAATATAAAACAACAATATGTTTTCTAGAAATAAAACATTTTTTATATCAACAATATACAAAACTGAATTTACTCAGGTAATTTAAACTAAGTTGAAAATTGTTACAAAGTCTATGCTTATATGTAGCATTTATAATTAACTGGAAATTCTTAAAGCCTTTTAAGAGAAAATATTTTCATCTGAACTCTCAGAAAAGATTTAAGTTCATGAAATAAAGTTCAGTCTCAGTGAAAGAAATGTTCAAAGTTGCTTTTTAAATAAAATGTTTGTTTGGCAAACTGTATGTTCTTTGAGAAGAATTGTTGTTACCTTGATAAAAATTGTAGACATTAAATTTGAAGTGTAGTTTGTTGGTGAATGACTGAATTCGAAGTTTGGGATGTTAGGAAATCTAACTTAAAAACTTCAATGATTTGAATGATGTGAATTTTCGTTAGTGAATTGTTTGATGTTGCAAAGCTCACTGCTTGAAGTTGAATAAGTGTCCTTGTAGTTGAAGGAGGGAATAAGATAAGTTAAGAAATGTGCAATGTTCATAGATGTGTGTTGTGTGTGTGCCATAGATTATGTTTGTCCCTTAAGAGACAAACATAATCTCTCTAATGTTACATCTTGTCTGTGAGAGAAGGCAAAAGAGAGAAAGAGTTGAAAATGTTGTTAGTATTTAAAAATGTATGTCACGTGATAGGCTCGAAACACATATATAGATTTTTGTTGGTAAATTAATTTTAACTGCATGGACAGTGAAAAACATGATATTAGCATTAATTGACCAATCAGGAGTCAGAGAAATATCAAGGCTCTGTGATCCACTTTTTTACAGATTTCATTGATCACAGTACTGTTATGTAAGATCTTTTTTAACTAATGGAATTAGATCACAAATAAAATATTATTAAATTGAAGTTGAACACTAAAAATTCAATAATTAGCTCTTTAAGGATTCCGCAACATTACTTAATCATCTTTGCTATTTTTTTTGTTTGGACTCCTGTCACTGATAATTGCTGATTTTACTCATACAAGCATAGTCTTTTTCTTCTGTATGTTGTGTCTCTTGAAAATGTTCGCAATCACAATTTCTTGTATTTGTAACTTTTAGTAAATTTTCCCCTTTTGCTATTTCTCTTAAACCCTCTTCTGTCAACCATTTACACAAGCTCATTAGGTGGGTTATGCACTGCTTTCCTTTATCTCTCTTGCCTTCAATCTATCCTCAGAGTATCATGTATCAAGATTCCTAAGCCCATTTCTCTCATTATATATATATTTTTTTTTTTTAAGCTTAGCACCCCGAGCAAGGATGCAGGGGGGTTGCAGAAGATTTGTAGCAAGAGCAGATAGGAGTGATAGAAGAAAGGATGAAGGGAAGGATAGTGTGTAGATCAAGGTAACTGGAGATGTTGATTGACATTACATTTGAATAGTTGGAGATTATAGCTATCAGGGAAACAGTAATTGGGAAGGGTGTTCCACAGGTGAGAGGTGCGAGGTATGAAGCTATTGGAGTAGAAGAGACGGCTACATTTTAAAGTTTCTACAGTGTAAGGGTGAGAGTGGGATGCCAGCCTCGTAAGGCGCTTGTATTCATGGAGACTGGGGACCAGGGAAAGCAGCTCATTGGAGCAATTGCCATGAAAGTATTTGTAGAAGAGACAAAGAGAGGCGACGACACGTCTGTGAGATAGTGGCTGCAGGCGAGACGCCATATCATGCGATAAAAATGTCAAATCTCTCTAATGTTGAATATAAGTGTCCATTTTGTTACCATATTTTATAAACTTTGTCATTGCTCATATGTTCAGTCCATGATATTATCAACATCCTTCTGTAAAACAACATTCCTGTTGCTTCAAATTTCTTCAAAGATATTGTCCAGCATTTACTACCATATAGGAGGACTTATATTACATAACAGTTCAGTACTCTTTTCTGCAATGTTAATGAAATTTTCCTGTTTTTTAATACTTTGCTTAGCTTTTGGAGGGCATCATTTTGCTATCCTAATACAACTTTGGATTTTGGTATTGCACTTCTGTTACAACACTTTACAGATATGTAAATTTTTGTTTGATTTTGGTATCTTCAATTTGTAATTCACATGTTTGGCTGTCCCTTTTGGTAATAACCATAAATTCTGTCATTTTAATCAATTCACATTTCAGTATCATGCAGTCCTTATCTTAAAGCTAAATTTATGTCCTCCAATAGGAGTAGTAGGTCTCTATGTCAAAGGACAAAGTGTCGAAAGACAAAATGTCGAACATACAAAGTGTGGAACAGGTAAAGAGTTGAACTGACTAAATGACAAATGCACATCGTGTCTAAAAGTCAAAGTTTCAAAAGAACAAAATGTTAAAATAAAAATGAACATATCATCATGATTTAAAAAATTTGGTTTAAATAATCAATTAAGCTATTTTAAATATTTTATTGCTTAGCTTTGGCATCATTTAATAAATAATAGCCTTAAAAGAGATTAAGCTTCTGTAATCAATGGTTAGCAGTCCGATTTGGGAGGGAGTGTTTATTACATTCTATTTTTTATCAAACCGAATTGAGTTTCATCACACATTATATATAATTTTTTTTCACATAGTTTGTTTTTTTTTCCATCAGAGATTTTTATATTATATTAGTTTAAAATTTAAAAATAATTATTTACTGTCAGGATACTTGGATGCTAAGTAAAAGGTATTCTATTGTAGGCACATTTCTGGTCTTTTGTCATTTATTCAGTTTGACTCTTTTTTCATTCAACACTTTCTTCATTCATTATTTTGTCTTTCCACACTGTTCTTTTAACATTCTAACATTCAGTTCAGATCCATCCAGCAATAGAGCAGTGGCCTCTCAGACTTTGAAATATACAGATTAATTCCTGCATTTACAAACTGTCTTAATTCTGGGATCTTATTTCTCTTAAAAAAACAAACCAAAAATCAACTTACCTTGTTTTTATCAATCTCTGAAAATCTAGATAAGCAGAAATTTGCTGCTGATTTTTCCTCTGACCTACGTTTTAATTAGCTCAATGAGTGAAGAACTAGTTAGACACATTCAATACCTCAAAAACCAAACCAGTAACATTTCATCATCACTAAATAGACTATGAATATTGTGATGAATGGTTTTCTATCAAGGAGGTCCCTTGCCTTGAATGCCTATTGGGATTAAATCCCAGACCTCAAGTGGAACTTGTTTATACAATCCATCAATAAAGAAACTGGAAAAATGGTTGGTTCCATGTGCCACATCAAGTACCTGACTCCTGCTATTCTCTAACTTTGCAAGAGATAGATCAAATCAAAATTAGAGTAATGCTGCCTTATATGAGATGGAGCTGTACAGTCTTCATTTTCCAATCTTCATAGTTTAAGAGCATCTATGCAGCCTTGTAGATGATGAATTATTTCCCCATAGAAGAAATGTTGCAAGCTTCTTGCTAAAATATCACTATTTCCTTGAAAAATTCCTTACTTCCATCAACTGTAACCCTCCCATCTAAGACATGCCATGCCACATACACTAAGGCAAACCACATTTATTCTCTTCATATTCTGTTTGTACGATGAAAGTTCCACTTCTTCCCAAGAACTGCTACTTTGTAGAACTGACTCCCAAAAGGTTCCTTTCCTGATTACTACAATATTAACCTCTTCAAGTCTAGGGTTAACTTATCTTTCCCATATATCCTCATACACTCATACACTCATACAACAACCTCCTTCAGTAACCTTCAACCTTGAGTGGCTCTTGGGCCTCGTATATAATAAACATTAGTTAAAAAAAAAAAAAAAATTCAGCATACCTCCAGGAAAGAGAGTCATTGCACCTTCTTGGGCTAACATTCTCAGCTGACATGAAGTGGAAAGGCTATATTGAATCCATTGCTAGGTTAGCTGCTAAGAAAGTTGGTGCAAAGTGAGAGTTTTTCACTTCAGAATCTATGTCTACCATTCACCCATGCTTGGAATGTTGCTGCCACATATGCTCTGGTGCCCCCTACTATTTATCTTGAGCTTCTTGATAAAATCCAAATAAGAATCAGCAATATTATTGGTCCTGATCTGGCAGCGTGGCTTCAGTTACTTCCCCACCACTGTAAAGTTGCCTCTCTGTGCCTTTTCTATAAATACTTTCATGGTAATTGTTTGGATGAGCTCTTCGCTATGGTACCTAGACTTTTTGCATTTAAGTGCAGTATTAGACTGGCATAGAGATCTCAACAATTTACAATTGAGCTGGCTAGATGTAGCTGTAAATTCTATGTTAACAGTTTTTTTTTCTTGCACTTCTTGTTTGTGGAACTCCCTTCCAGCTCCATGTTTTCCAGCCAACATTAATCTGCAAAAATTTAAATGCAATGTCAATCACTATCTACTATCATCCTGATTACTCTTTCCTCTTACTGTTCATTAATGTTTCTGTTCCTAATTTTTTGATAAACAGTAACCCCTTTTGTCATTGTGGCTTTCCTGCTTTGCATAGGGTGATACCAATTTACAAAAAATACCTGCTGAAGTGATGCCTATAGATCTCTAAAGAAGGTGACATATAAATAATCTTTTACCTCAGGTGTTGTTACTTCATCTGCGGACATATTATCTATATAGCAGTTAATGACCCTTTTACTCAGCATTGTCTTGAGGATAGTTGACATGATCTGAGGTACAGAATTTTTGTTTGGTTTGGTTTGGTTTATGGCATATCAACCACAATGGATTATTTAATGGTGACAAGATTTTTATTGATGGTAATATTTTTTTTCAAAAAGTATTTCTGGTAATATTTTTCCAAAAATGTATTGCTGGTAATAATGTTTTGGTAATAATAATTTTTTCTTCAAAAATATATTGCTGGTAATAATTTTTTCAATAAAGTATTGCTGGTATTAAAACCTATTTTTATACTTTCATAGTGTTTTGACCTATTTTTTTGGTGGGGGATATTTTCCCATAGCTGGGACCTTGACAAGTGCTACCACCCTGGGTCAGGTTGGACCTAGGAACACCAGCAATTAAGAAGTGGTCCCACACTCCTCAAAAGCTCCTGATCAAAGGTCTTGCTGCTGGATGTAGTTTATAAAAACAAACAAAATTTTATAGAAAATATAAACAAAAAGGACACTTATACTTAACATCAGGAAGAGAGAGTTGAAATTTCTAGGTCACATAATGAGGAAAGCAGGCTTGGAAAATTTGATACTCACACGACAAATTGAAGGCCAGAGGGGTAGAGGAAAACAACATTTAATCTACCTAGGAAGCTTTAGTAAATGGATGGCAGATCAGGCTTTTAGGAGAGATAAGAAAAAGACCAAATTTATTAAGAGCTACGAAGGAAATGATCAACAGCACATAGAAGGTTATACAGATCGATATACACTTGAGGAAGGCTGGAGAGCACAACTGCTAAAATGTTGTGATAACAATGAAGATGAGGACAAATAGTGTCAGTAATGATAACTCCTGATCCCAGAAATTCAGACAGAAATGATAGAAGTATATAGAGGTTAGCTGAATTCAAATGTACAATTTTTGAAGACTATCATTTGTCTCTTTGCACATTTAAAGAGGCTTCTTTTGTGACATGTCATGTAGATATTCAATATATGTCTCTTTATACATTTGATGCTCACCATCAAGCTCTACACAAAAATCTGTTCTCGATCTTATAAGGAATATCAACTACAATTTAATGGTTCTATGCTGATAGCACATCACCCACCATCAAACCCTACTCTTTCCTCACTGACCATAATTTCCCACTCCCTCCCCAGTTGACGGATCACATCCATAACTATTACTATGTTAATACCAAAAACAATTTTGTCGAGTACATTTACTTGAAGCCACAATCGCATCCTATATACCATTAACTCCAGAGTGCTCGTGCTTCTAAGCTCAATCTCTTACACTGACTGCTTTTATGTTGTTCTTCCTACTCTAGCTGTTCACCAGCTTTGAAGTAATCAAGGTAGTCATGCAACTCATATTAATGAGGGTTCTTGTTCTCTTCTGCTTTACCAGCACATTCATTGTTAGCAGTGGGTGTAAGAATGCTGTTACTTGGCTGAAGGGGTAGCTACTGGCACAGTAATTCACAAGTACAATAGCCAGCTCTATCATCTGTCTGGTAACATTTATATCAATCAAATCATATTTAGAATTTAATCAGAGTGCGATGGATAAATTGTCATCTAAATTATGCCAAAATGAAAATGACACCGATATCTCATTTTAACAGATATATTTAGCAAAGTTACACAAAAATATCTTGAAATACTAAAGAGAAAATTTATTCAATAAAATTGCCATTGGCTTAAACCATGGCCTCCAGACAACTTCAGAATCTCCTGCAACTCTTCTGGACAGTCTCCTTGTTTAAGTTGGTGAATGCTGCCATAATTCTTGCCCTGAGTTCATCTTTAGTGTTACATAGAGTTTTGTTGGTCTCTCATTCAACTGTGCCTCACACATAATACACTGCGCCTTTTCTATAAATATTTCTGTAATAAAGAACAGAACTAAAGAAGTGCCTTGATGAAGGTTTTAATCAACAGAGATGGGGCTAAGAGCAAATAAAAATACAAGAGTATATATATATATATATATATATATATATTATATTATATTGTGTGTGTGTGTGTGTACAAATGTATATAGTACAGCAAAAGGTGGATAATTCTGGAAGAGTCCAAATCAAAGGAAGTTAATGCTTATGATATTCTCCACCTCCATTTTTTTTTTAATGTTCTATATATTGTAATTGTTTTCTTTGATCCACAAAGGTCATTTTAGCGTCACTGAATCTTCAGAATGTTGATCCACAGTATTGTAGGGCACCGGCAAATGTATTTCAGGGTTACTCAATGGTTTAGAATGAATATCAGACTTGGTCTCCTCCACTTTTATTGTGCTCTTTTCCACAAGAGTATCTTGTTCTCTAATTTTTGGTTCATTAAATCTTACATGGGAATATTGGGGACTGACTTCTTTAAATTTTTGGAATGCTTCCATAGACTTGCAATTTAAAAGGAATGAGTCAGCCATTGTCATTACCTTCAAACACAATGTACAGTTTGTTTTCCCCTCAAATGGGTACTTGTGTATTTATGCTCTTCAAATCCAAATGAATGCAGTTTCAAAGTGGTGGATAATTACGGAAGAGTACAAATCGAGGGAACTTAATGCTCATCACACATTGATGGCAACTATTCAGATGAGCCCTTTGCCATGGTACCCTGGAATTTTTTAATTCAAGCACAGTACTAGAATGGCAACAAGATCTCACCAATTTACAGTTGAGTTGGTTAGATGTAACCATAAGTTCTATGATAACAGTTTCCTTTCTAGCATGTAGAACTCTCTTCTGGCTCCATGCTTTCAAGCTAACTTTAATTTTCAAAGATTTAAATGCCATATCAATCACTTTCTGCTGTTCTTCTGATTACACTTCTTTTGTTCTTGCTCCTTAGTAAAGTTTCTAATTTTTAATTCTTCCAAACACATCCAGTAACCCCTTGTGTTTTAATAGCTTTATTGCCTTGATTGGTGTAAAATCAATTAAAAAAAAATGCCCATAACTCATTAGGGCCATAGGGGTACCACATGTACTGTAGTCAAAGCAGTAGTGGTGTGTCTAGAGCAAGATAACCTGATGGCGCCACCTCAAAGGTAAGAAGGCATAGTTTGCTCAGCTATTTAATTCATAGCTGCAGAAAGAAAAGCTGGATTCATACCTTTCCCAAGGGTATTTGTGAGAAAGTGAACAATTTCTGTTTAGTTGTTCAAATGTATGAGGAGGCACTAAAAAGTTAGCCTGACTTGCTTCCAAAATTTTGTGTCTGAATTTCTGGGATGAGAAGTCACAATAATTTATATTATTAAGATTCAGACTAATGTCCTCATCTTTGTTTTATTACCTGGGTGAAATTTTGTGGTAATTGTTGTGTATAAAGACTGAAGAACCTTCTCTACATTCTTTACTGAAACATGGACTCATCAATCTGCTCTCAGTTGAACGTCTGCTTATGGAACAAAAGCAAAAAGTGGGTTGCAAAGGTGTCGCACTTTTCAATCAGATGCTTGTCACACTAAACTACTGTATTCTCAATCCATGTTCTCATTTGATTCTTCTTCATTCAACTTTATGTCTTTCTTTACAGATTTACTGACCAGCAACTATGAATGTCATATGGTCTTTATAACAGTAATAACTAAGATGAGGATATTAGTTCAAATGTAAATATTCACTTCCCATATTGCTTCTTTTTTTTTCTTTCTTTTGAAAGGGCTTCTTGGTGAGGTCAGGAACTTTTCAGAACTCCTTCATAAGATACATGCCAGATAAAAAGAGGTTAATAGATGATTAAAATAATGATTCTAAAAAGAAGCTAATCCCTTGCAAATTTAATCTTAATTGAATACAATGTCATTCTTGTCCATATTTTCATTTTAATAAAAAATGCTATCCTTATTATTCAAAACATTGCCATATCCCTGTGTCAGTAAAAAGACAGAATTAAATAAGTGGTTCCAAACTGATTCTTGCTAGTATCAAATACTGACACTAAATGAATGTCTGATTAGCCTTGAAGCCAATAAAAAAAAAATGACAAGAGACATTTTGAAATTTACTAAAGAAATACAAACTGATTTCCAATTTAACTTACAATTCTTCTAAAACATTGTCCTTTCACTTACAGAAATATTAACAAATACATGCCAGAGGAAATAAATTAATGAGGAAAATAACACCAAAGTTGACAGATCTAAAAACTCCATCTAAATTTAAACAAAACGACAACATGGCTTAAATGAGTCTTACCAGAAGATATGCCCTGAAAAAAGCTAAGTATAATAATTTTAATTTTATACTTGAAATCAGAAAAAGATAGAGTGTATAAAAAGGAATCTTTCATTATGTGGCTTAGAGAATTTAACACTCAAAGGACATATTGAAGGTATGAAGGACACAAGGAAACAGCATGTATTAGGTTGGTGCAAAAATAATGACGTAATAATGTTTTTCAACGTATTTTTTAAGGTCAAAAACAACATTATCACATCATTATTTTTGCCACAACCTAATAACATGTGTGGTATAGACCAACAAGAGTTACCTCTCTTGATGATTGCCTTCCTTGAAAGAAGAACTCTCTCTCTATCTCACTTAGATACTATAAACAAATGGTCTCATTATATCTCACTATTCAAGCTCCATAAAGCTTTTCATAAGTCTTATTACACCTCCAAGTTGTTACACTATATAATGGATTCGAGTGAATGGAGGGATGTCAGGACTTGAACAAAAAAGGATGGTAAAGTGAAAATAAAAGTTGAGGAAAGTTTAAACTTGCTATGTCACAGAATATAAAAGCAGTATTATTATATATTGCTGTTTAAATAACTGGGGATATCAGAAGTTGGATTGATTACATTTTTCATTCACTCAAACGAGTGAAAATAGAAAGACAGCATACTGAAAGCATTTATTTGTGAGAGTGCTGAAAATTTCATGTCTTCTGGTATTTGGCCAGATTTCTGGAAGTAAGTCAGGGTTATGAACTTTTTTTTAACACCATCGTGTGTGGATATATAACAAGATGAAGCATATCCAATTATTGGCCCCAAGCAATGCCTCCTGTTATCAAAACAGAGTGTCTCATTAATAAGTTTGGGAGATCAAACTGCGTAACAAACACACACATATATATATATGTGTGTGTGTGTGTGTATATATATATATATATATATATATATATATAGATAATATTAGTGGTAAATATACATATATATGCAAAATCCACAGGTGCATATATACACATGTATATTTTTGAATAAAAAATTCCGAGAGGATAGAATCCAGGTAGAACTCAATGTCCAGGACAGAGTAAGGATATAATAAAAAGGCTTAAACACTAATATTCCATGGTCATAATTTATTCCATTGGAATCGTCAATACGATCCAATTCATCAGACCTACAAATTCAAAAAGAAAACAGAAAATAACCTACTCCAGAAATAAAAATAGAATTTAGAGAGAGTGTAATTATGAGAGTGTGGGACGAATGTTAGTTCATAAGAGAGGGGTTTAACAGAGAGGAAGGGGGAAAAATGATTGTTGTCGGATGTCTAAAACAATAAGGATACATTTCGAGGTGACATACACACACCATGGCCGATCAAATCTTAAAGAAGGAGGGAGAGGTAAGGAAAGAAGTGGTGGGGAAGAAAGATGGGGCGGGTGAAATTGAAAGGGACGCTGTGTAATTGAGAAAATTTAACAAAAATAATATCGACTGCAGGTTACAAATCAAATATAAACAATAAATATGACGATTATCTAATCTAGCGAGGACCTATATTTTTATGTTCAAAACGCATGCAAATCCACACATACACAATAACTTATACACGTATATACATACACATTGCCGTGTACCTACATACACACATACATATATCCATGTACACATACACATATATCCACACACATATACATATATCTGATTCAATATCTCTGATACTAAGAGTTTTCTAATAATTACCGTGCATATGATATACAAATAAATAACCTACATACACATATACACACCTCCATATATATATATATATATATATATATATATATATATATATATATATATATATATATATACACACATATACATGTACACACACACACATCCATATATATACATATCTACATACATACATGTATATACTACACACACACATACATACATGTATATACTACACACACACGTATATACTACACACACACACACACACACACGTATATACTACACACACACACGTATATACTACACACACACACACGTATATACTACACACACACACACACGTATATACTACACACACACACACACACACGTATATACTACACACACACACACACACGTATATACTACACACACACACATATATATATATATATATATATATATATATATATATACATACAAAAATGTACACACACATACCTACATATACACACATACATCCATAGGCATCCACTCCTTACACATTTACACACACATGTACATATGAACATACGCATACATGCGCATAAACATATATACCTAAAACCTTACATTTCTATACAATTAAACAAAAAAACAATGTATCCCTGTATCTATCCGTCTAGCTATACATACATACACACACATCTATACCCACATATATATACACATACACACATACATATATATGGGTACATATATACCAAAACATACGCACACACACATACATTATATATATATATATATATATATATATATATACACACATCCCTGCATATATATCCATCTACGCATACATGAATATATACATATACACACATATACATACATATACCAATACACACACCCCTAAATATATACCTACATATACCCGTAGCCAAGTACATACATACATACAT